>JAGGCT020001512.1:0-25000 GCA_017654935.2 Phymorhynchus buccinoides
ACCAGTGATATGATACTTTCAGTTAGTGTTTTTATGACTGCATTTGATGCTACATCCACAGATGTGACACTTTCAGTTAGTGTTTTTATGGCAGTACTTTTGATGCTACAACCACAGATGTGACACTTTCAGTTAGTGTTTTTATGGCAGTACATTTGATGCTACAACCACAGATGTGACACTTTCAGTGAGTTTCTAAAGTAGTGATGGTGTGTGTGTATGGTGGTGCAGGTGATGCCCAAGGTGAACGCGGTCTTGCAGCACATGCGGGAGTTCACCACCCAGGTGATCAGCGGCCAGTGGAAAGGCTACAGCGGCAAGTCCATCACCGACGTGGTCAACATCGGCATCGGTGGATCTGACCTGGTAACTTCATCCTTGTGCGGGACTGTATGGTGTGTGTTATGTTTTGACTTTCCCAACACGTTCAAACCAAAACAAGTTCCGGTGACAGGAAGTTTCATAGACTCTAGCTACCAGATGACACAAGTTCAAATTGCGCTAAGATAATAACAAGTCAGCCTTGGTTTCATAATAAGCCATGTTGGACAGCTTTTGTTTCGCTTTCATGATGTTTGTTTACCAGAGAGAGCCCAATGTTCACTTCATCCCCAACATATACATACAGCTGACTAACTTATTCATTCTAGGTTGTTAACGATATTCGATTGATGTATTGTGGCAGGACCCACTGATGGTGACAGAGGCACCGTAGCCTTACCAGACAGGGCCCAATGTTCACTTCATCTCCAACATATCAGTGATGTACTGAGGATCGAAAAGTGATAGGAAAAACTGTCCTGAAACAAGAAAAATCAATAGGACAATGTCCTGGCTCTTGCAAAGATCAATAAGGCAAAGCGTGCCGGTGTTCAAAATTTAATCGGACATTTGTCCTGACATGGAAGACCACAATAGGACATTTTTAATTTTAATAAGTCAATGGCCTATGACCAGAGCCTATGGGCATCACTACACATACAGCTGATTAACATATTCAGTTTTGTCTCTTGTGAATAAAATAGCGTCACTTTACACTTGTCGTGTAGTTGTTTGTTTGTTGTATGTTCCAGTGACGTTGCAGTCTATTTCAGTTTTTTTATTCATTCTAGGTTATTAACGATATTCAATTGATATGTTGTGTCAGGGCCCACTGATGGTGACGGAGGCACTGAAGCCTTTCCAGACAGGGCCCAATGTTCACTTCATCTCCAACGTGGACGGCACTCACCTGGCCGAGGTCCTCAAGCCCCTCAACGCCGAGACCACCCTCTTCATCATTGCCTCCAAGGTATCACCTCCACCACCACCAGTGCAGGGTTCCCATTTTGTTGTTGCGATTTTGTGGATTTAATTAACCCCTTCACTGCCAGAGGAATACTGAGAAATCATGGATTTTCTTCTTCTTCTTCTTCTTCTTCTTCTTCTTCTTCTTCTTCTTCTGCATTCCCAGGCCATATGGCCATAATGGGTAAGGTATGTATGTGTCTGGTCTTCAGTTTTCACTGGTCTCCCCGCTGCGTACAGCCGACACATTCCAATTTCGGAGGAGCTCAAAGGAGAAAATTGGGAAGATTTGTTGTTGTTTTTTAAAGGCGGAGAATGGGCCAATAAGGCAGAAAGATAGTTGATGACAGAAAGGAAAAGGCAAGAGTCAAAGAGTGAAAGATTAGTGGAAGTTACAAGCACAGAAATTCCAGAATGTGGGGGAACTATTTGCATGAAGGAACCCCCAGTATCCCCACGGGGAATTCTTATTATAACATGTACAAGAGACCTGTTAGACTCAATCTGAGAAAATGGTCTAGAAATATAGCTTTCCTGACTTGTCTAAACCAGCAACCATCATTCCAGGGCAATGACATCAAAAACATGACATCATCAGTGACACCACACACCCTGTTGTAGACAAGGGGCTGGCAATGAATGGGTTAAGGGTTAAGTTTATGGAAAGTGTTATTTTCAGGTATCTAAATGATGGGGGAAAGATCTAGAACATCATTTGAGTGATTACTGTAGATATCAGGAAAAAAACTTTGTTTCAAGTTCAACTCTGACACTGGTCTTGTGTGAGCATTATGTTAGTCTGACAACTAATAAGTAGCAATTAAAAAAGATTGTTTTGGGGATGCCAAAACCCTCAGTGGATTTCTTTCTTCTTTTTTTTTTTTTGGGGGGGAGCTCTCTCTCTCTCTCCCTCCTTCTCTCTGTGTCTCTCTCTCTCCTCCTTCTCTCTCTCTCTCTCTCTCTCTCTCTCTCTCTCTCTCTCTCTCTCTCTCTCTCTCTCTCTCTCTCTCTCTCTCTCCCTCCTCTCTCTCTCTCTCTCTCTCTCTCTCTCTCTCTCTCTCTCTCTCTCTCTCTCTCTCTGTCTCTTTCTTTTGTGTTATGGATTTTCCCTTTCTCTTGTTTCTCTGATTTAACAATCTCCCCTTCCCACTGTTCCCTTTGACATGGGCAGATGGCCCGGTTCATGAAAAGTTCTTGGGCTCTCACGTGAAAGCGCTCTCTCTCTCTCATCTCTCTTATCGCCTCTTCTCTAACACTCTCTCTCTCTCTCTCTCTCTCTGTCTCCTTCCCAGTGTCGAGAGGGCCTCACGTGAAAGCGCCACCTACATAAAGTTATCGCCCTTGGGTAACACGAAGAAGCAGTATAAAGCCTCATTAGTTCCCCATTTCAAACCACTACAAACGCAAAGTAAGAGGCAAAAGTGGGGTCTAAGGGAGCGAAGCGAGTTTAGAAGTGACCAAAGTGTGGTGTGCACACAGATTTACTTCCCTTGAAACAAATTCATCAAATTGACAGCTTTTTATTAATTCCGGTCATATATGGGTGGAACGACTTGAATGAGTTGAGCTATTTTAGTTTCTGTCATTAGGGGCCCTGGTATTCGTAGCAGTAGCAGTGTGTGCCAACGCAATTTGTCCATTTCCAACCTTGATTACCGGATAGCAGAAGAGGCAGCTGCTATTGTGGATTGCTGGGCTAAAGTTTGTTTATAATGGAGACATATTGCCCAGGGTGTATCCCCATTCTCTCAGCCAAAAGGACTGGCGGACAGTTGGCTTTGGGAAAGGTCCCCAAAGGACACTTATTCCTTGTTGGGCTCAGCACTAAAAGAGTCTGTGCAAACGCTTCCTAATGAGGCTTTATACTGCTTCTTCATGTTGCCCAAGGGCGATAATTTTATGTAGGTGGCGCTTTCACGTGAGGCCCTCTGTTCACTTGAGAGAGAGAGAGAGAGAAAGCAGGGAGAGAGAGAGACAGACATAGAGAGAGAGATAGAGAGAGAAGGAGGGAGAGACAGAGAGGAGAGAGAGAGAAAGAGGGAGAGACAGAGAGAGAGAGAGACAGACAGAAACAGAGAGACAGAGAGAGAAAAGAGAAACATGTGCTAGAGAGAGAGTAGACATAGCAACAATGGATGCCTAGGCCGTGCAGGCTTTAGGGCCTACGTGCAAGCGCCACCTAAGGACGAATCAGGGGAAGATAATTTTCAGTATAAAGCCTCATTTAAGAGCAGTTTCGCAAAAGACTAAATTGTACTTTAATGTTCTCTTCTGCAGAAAAGGAACTATTGCATAGCTCTTTTTCATTTTGCTGTTGGCCCCAACTTATGGCTAATGTCAACCGCGTGATTAAAGTTGAATTCTGAGTAAAGGACCAATCTGAGTTTTTGGATGCTCATAGTAGCATTGCTATTATTACGAGGAAGCCGCTGTCAGCTCAGTTGGTAAGTAATCCAGTACCCTTTTAAAAGATCTATGCTTTAATGTTCTTTTACTGCAGAAAAGGAACTATTGCATAGTGTTTTGGTGTTGGCCCCAACTTCAGGCTAATGTCAACCAGTGATTAAAGCCGTCTGAGTGAAGGACCAATCATACTCATAGTAGCATTGCAATTATTACCAGGAAGTTTATAAACCAATCACAGACCAAGTTTTATATACTTAACTTTACAATTGCTCCTTCAAATACAACTGGCTGCCCTGCTTGACTACAGCTGAATCAGCAACAGCTCTTAAGAATGACAATGCAAAAAAATATGATGATAATGATGATAACAATGACCACTATTCGGTGACGATGATAATGATTATGATGACATACCTGCCAACCCTCCCGGTAAATCTGGGAGCTTCGCGGATTTTGTCACCTCTCCCGGAATTCACATGAAACTCATGGATTTCGAAATTTCCAGCTTAGATGACCTCAGGGCGAGTGTTATGAAACATCGAAAACTGAAACTGGGTTTAGGAAGCTTCGCGCAGCCAAGTTCGTACTGCGCATACTGGAACTTTACTAATTGCTCCTACAAATCCTTTGTTTGGCCCTGCTTGACTACAGCTGAATCAGCAACAGCTCTTGCCGAAGAATGAAAAGATTAAGAAATTGAAGATGATTTTGATAACAATACGAAAATGATATGACGATGACGACAATTTTTATCCCCGATGATGATTTTGTTTATGATAATGCAGCTATGTTGAGACGATGATGATAATAGTGATGATGATGACAATGGTGATGATATAATGATGATGATGTTGTGTTGTCAGACATTCACCACCCAGGAGACCATCACCAATGCCAACTCGGCCAAACTATGGTTCTTGCAGTATGCCAAGAATGTGAGACACTTTTTTTTTATATCCTATTCCCTGTTGTTTGTCTATTTGTCTGTCTGCTTCTGTGTTCAGTACAGAGCTGTTGTTATGGTAATGTGTTTGTGTATGTGCATGCATGCATTTGTCACTGTGTGTAGGGTATAAGTATGATACATGCATGCATGTGTCTTGGTGTATATGTATGTGTGTGCGCGCGTGTGCATAAAATAAATAATAATACATAGTATTTATATAGCGCCTTTCTTTAGAATTAAACTCAAGGCGCTCACATTCACTGATTCACACGTAATTGGGCTAACATACACATTCATTCAATCATCATCTAATTAATGTGAAAAGTTAGAGAGAAAGCTCTTTGAAACAAGTGAGTTTTCATTTGGGTTTTGAAAGCGGGAAGTGCTGAATTGTGACGGAGGTGAACAGCATGTAAAAAGTGATGCTCTAATCCTTCGTCGTCAACAAAAATGTTCTAAATCTGTTCATTCATTTTCAAGTAAAGTTATCTGCAAACAAATAGACAATCCCACAATGACGAATAGTTCTTCTCTTGTGTTCCCAAGCCTTAAGGCCAAAGGTGCGCGTGTGTCCAGTTTTCAGTTTTCAATGGCCTCTCTGCTGCTTTCAGCCGACTTGGTGGCGGCGGACTTGGGAAACCTATCAATCAACCAGGCTGCAGGCACTCCTGCTTTTATCGACTTTTCACTGCCATGAGTTTTATGTGTGGAAATTACACAGGTCAGACTTGCTTAATGTTCCTATCCGAAGGACTTGCCAAATAATTTAATCTTTCCCACGGAACTGGAAAGAAAGGGACGAGGCTGGGATTCGAACTCCAGTCACTTAATGCGGTGAATTGGCGGGCAAGACTCCTTAGCTATCCTGCCACCTTTCTTTTTCTGTCAGAACCCCCCTGTAAGCCTGCTAAAGCACAAGGTGAAAGTGAATGTGGAGATATCAGGTGAAGTGGTGCAGCAGTGTCGAGCTGACCTGGACCAACCCGACCCCTACCTTTACATGGTACCCTCCTCCCCTCCTCCTCTTTGCTGTGTGCTGATTTCTTCTTCACTGTTGAGCATCATTTCAGTTTATGAGAATTTCTCAGTGCCTGTGGCCATTGCTGTTTTTTTCAATGTTCTGGAGAGTTACAGTTTAGAATAATTTTGTGTTCTTACAGTTTTGTTTCCTTTTGACTATGGCCAGTGCTGTTTTGTTGGTCATGATTTCAGTTTTTATTTACTGTTGACTTTGGCCAATGTTATATTGTTCGTGGTGTGCAATTTAAAGTTTGGGATTGTTGTACATACTTTTGACTCTTAGCCGGTGCTGGTTTGTTCATGGTTGTGAACTACACTTTAGGATTGTTGCATAATTTCAGTTTGGGCTTTCTTTTGACAGGCCAGTGCTGTTTGGTTGGTCATGCAGAATTACAGTTTGGGATTGTTGCATAATTTCAGTTTGGGCTTTCTTTTGACCGACTAGTGCTGTTTGGTTGGTCATGCAGAATTACAATTTGGGATTGTTGCATAATTTCAGTTTGGGCTTTCTTTTGACCGACTAGTGCTGTTTGGTTGGTCATGCAGAATTACAATTTGGGATTGTTGCATAATTTCAGTTTGGGCTTTCTTTTGACCGACTAGTGATGTTTGGTTGGTCATGCAGAATTACAGTTTGGGATTGTTGCATAATTTCAGTTTGGGCTTTCTTTTGACCGACCAGTGCTGTTTGGTTGGTCATGCAGAATTACAGTTTGGGATTGTTCCATAATTTCAGTTTTTGAGAATTTCTGGGGGTACAGGGGTGCTTTGATACAAAGAGTTACCCCACCTTCTGTGGTTGTAGCTTCCTCTAACCTGTCTCTTTGACTCTGCCTTTTCCCTTTGCTTACTGTCATCTACTATCTTTCTGCATTTACCCGTCCATTCTCCTGCTTTTGTTCTAGAAACTCCTGCTAAGATTTTCTCCAGCCGAAGACAGACATGCTGGGCCTAACTTTTTCTTAGTTTGGTGCGTAACGGCGGTATAATGCATCTGCGCTCATGTGACAGGAAACTTACTGAGCAGTCGACAAAGGGAAATGGAGTTTGTTCTATGCTGTACACTGCAGTGTGGGGGTGTTGTACATAACCCGGTTAAGAGGTGTGATATTTCTTTGTATGTGACCAATGCTTGTTTGTTCGACATTTTGCAAATGGTTAATTTGGGCTCTGTCAGCCTGGTACTTGTAGCTTTTAGTTGTTTGAATGTTTTGATTTTTTTTGCGGGGGGAGGGACTTGTCATAAATGCCAGTTTGTGGTTGTTTGTTTGTTGTTGTTTTTTTCATTTTGTTTTACGATTATAGTTATTTGAAGAAACAAAGTGGTGACTGCTGGATCCTATTGGTATACACTGGCCTGGGTGGGAGGAAGAAGGATCCTAGGAGGTCATTTGTTGAGTAAAGCCCAACCTTAGCTGGCCGAACGGGTGCTCGGCCGAAACAAGCGAAGTCAATTAGTGCTCTTTTCCTTTTCGCCCGAACAAACAACGAATCGATCGATCGCCGAACAGTGGGTTTGTTCCTTAATCTGACCCGAAACGAACTGTGCGGAAGTGTACCTTTGACCCTAACGTCATAGCGAGGCTCAAAAGACCTACTTCGGTAAACATGTAGGCCTAAGCCTAGAAAATCCCCCCACCCCCTTAAATTTCTGCATCTCGTCTGTAGAAAGAAAATAACCGAGAAGTAACATTTTGTTTTTTGTTTTTTCAAAAGGGATAGTAATAGCATTGAATTATTTTCATATAATAAATGATGTGATATGATGACAGATCGATGATCAGCAGGCATAGGCCTTTGCCTGTTCCGAGTGTTCGCGCTGATCGAGTGATCCAACTCTCTTGTTCACAAAACTGAAAGAAGCAGACTTTGAGGTTGAGGTTCGTAAACATGATGATTGTGACAAAACTGCATCTTTGCATTATGTTATAGGCTAACATCTGACGTCAAGAAAGAAAAATAAATCGGAAGAAAGAACAAGGGCGTGTTTGGGATCACTGATCTAAAAATAAAGATCAGCGACAATTGTTTTCCCTTCAAGTATGAAGAGTTCCATTTAGCTCGACAACTTTCTTCCTTCACGTATGAAGAGTTCTCGTGTTCGCCGAACGAGAAACTTGTTCCCAGAACACGACATGGGAACAAGATTCGGGCCGAACTGCTGTTCGGCGAGCAAACGAAGGGCTGTTCGGCGAGCATGTTCGCGGGCTATTAAGGGAAAACCCGGTTCGGCCGAACATTTCAGTTCGCCGAACACCGGGTCGGGCTGTTCGCCGAGCAGCCGTTCGGACATCTAAGGGTGGCTTTAACAGTTTCGAGCATAGCTCTTCCTGTGTTGCCAATACAGCACTGCAAATTCAGTCTGACGAAGAGCTATGCTCGAAACTGTTACTCAGCAAATTACCTCCTAGGATCCTTCTTCCTCCCACCCAGGTCAGTGTATAGTTATTTGTGTTCTTGTGTATCTCTTGTTTGAAAGGTAACAATTTTGTTATGGAAATGATAGCTATAGCAAAGAAATCATTGTGATTATGTTGTATTTCTGTTGAGTTTATATCAGGAGTGTTCTTTTCATTTGCTGTATAGATTTTTCTTGGCAGTTTGAGTTGGAATTGGATAGATTTTTTCTCTCCAATTTTTTTAATTTTTAGAATCCCTATGAAATGTCAAAAAGAAGTTCCATTTCTGAATACATGCATTCAAAACATAGCAATAAGATCTCTCAATGTGTATAATTAGTTTGCAATTTGTTGGCTGTATGCAGCGGGGAGACCACTGAAAACCGGACATATACGTACCTTATCCATTATGGCCATATGACCTGGGAAAGCAGAAGAAGAAGAATAGTCTGAAAAATACGGTAATTGCTAGCTTTGGTGTAAATATGATTGGTTTGTGATTTGTCTGTGTGTCCAGGAATCTGCTGTGTCCAAGCATTTTGTGGCCCTGTCCACCAATGGGGTGAGTACACTGTACTGCCGCTGATTTTCTTTTCCTTCCTTTCCTTTATTTTTTCCTTGTTCTTTTCTCTTTTTCCCCCTTTTTTTCCTCCTCCCCCAACTTTTTTTCTTCTTTTTTAAGCCTACCTACAAAAATACAAAAATAAAAAAGGGGGGAAAAAAGAAAAGAAAGGGTTAAAAATGAAGGCGGAAGTGGTGGTGGGTTGCATGATGAGTGAGCAAGATAGCGGAGAGCGGATGAATGATTGGGTGTGGTGTGAGAGTTACATATTTGTTAATGTAAATTTATGTTTCATACTTTTATTTAATATTTTTATTTTACACGGTGGAAGACAAGTTTCCATGTGCGTTGTACAATGCCAATGGACAATAAAGAAACTTATGACTTGTACATGTCATATACCTATTCAATAGGCAGTGAGATTTCTCCTTATTCTTACTGAATTTTAATTGCCTTGGGAATTTTTACAAACGTAACACGCACGGGTCAGACTTGCTTTATGTCCCCATCCGCAGGACTTAGCATTGAGTTCGATTTTCCCGTCAAACTAGAAAGAAAGGGCAAGGTTGGGATTCAAACCCGAGTCACTCACGTGTTGAACTGTCAGGCAAATGTCTTAACCATTCTGCCACTTCTGTACAAAATTGTTTGGATTCACTAAGGGTACAGGATAGACTAAAAAAATAAAAAAATAAGTTTTTTTGAAAATATTTTGAAACTCATGAGAGCGAGAAAAGTAGATATTTAACGCCTTCTGGGCCAAAGGGCCATTTGGGGCATTTGAAATTATAAAGATCCTGGAAACATGTTATTTTTAGCAAATGGTGAAACAATTTTGTATAGGAATATTATTATTATTCTCTTGTGGATCAGACTTCAGTAATGTGTATGATATAGTATCGCATAGCACAGTATAGCTTTGGCAGACTTTTGCCTATAACAGTTATTGTTGAGCTAAAACAGAAAATTATTATATGTGGACGGAAAAGATAACAAATTTCCAATGTCAGTGGAATTAAATGATGCAGATGTTCAGTCTTGCTCTCCTTCTTTCTGCAAATTTCTCATATAATTTCTATTGCTTAACTGCATTCCAATGTTTTATTACTTATGGTATGTGTGTGTGCTTCCGTGCATGTGTGTGTGTGTGTGTTTCAGCCCAAAGTCAAGGAGTTTGGCATTGATGAGAAGAACATGTTTGAGTTTTGGGATGTGAGTATCCTTTTCTTTGATCTTTCATTTTGCTACATGTGTATGTGTATTTTATGTGTGTTTGTGTCACTGTGGTGTGTGTGTGTGAGTGTGCGCACATACATGTATGAATATCCTTGTAGTTGTAAGCATGCATTTTAGCATGTGCATAAATATGTGTGCCTTTACTTGAGATTGTGTTCATTTTGTGTGTGTGTGTGTCCTTACTGTCTGTCTCTCTGTGTATGTGTGCTCATGTGCTTTTGGTTGTGAGAGACACGCAAGTTTGGGTTTGAACGTACATAATCATGCATATGTGACATCAGTTTTTTATATCAGTGTCTTAAAACTTGATCTGTAGGGAAACATAAATATCTGCTATATTGCATTAGTAGAGATAATGTATAAGTGAATAAGAGAGAAATCAATAAAACAGCAATAATGTTTGAGTGAGTGTATAAGAGAGAAAGCATACATTTACATATGTGTAAATTGATCAAATGAAAATGTATGGGTGTGTCCAGTGTTTATGCGAAACACGAAAACAGGGGGTCAGAATGAGCGCGTGAAATATGCCTCTAGATTTTCAGGGTGTTACTTGGATATTTTAGAGGTTTCTCTAAATATTTCTTTAAAAGCTGTGTGTCGGGTGAAAGTTTAATTTCTTTCATGAAATTTCGTTTCATTTTATGCATTTAATCTATTCCATTATTACTTTTTCTCGTTTCCTTTTCTACTGTTCATTGTACCTATCTTTCATTCAGTCACTTTGTGCGATAATGTTTGTTTTTCAACGATTACGTTTGTGTTTTTCTTTCATTTTCGTTTCATCTTTATGCTGAATGTTGTATGTTTCCATTAATTTTTGAGTTACCTGTTGTTGTTTTTTATTATTGAGTATAGAGTACTGAAGGGGGTTGCATACCCCTTAAGGCATTATCTTAATATGACGTCAATTTGTGGTTCTCCAGTTCGCTATTGGAAAAGTTTTAGATCACCAGCGTCTGATAAAATGTTTCTGCTTCCACTGTATCAACGCTCTGCTTTGTAACTGAAACCGTTTTTCTAGAAACAAACGGATTTCTGAAGACTATGACAAATTGGTCATTGCGCACCGGTACGGGTCAGTGCGCACTGTACATACGGGTGTTGTATTTTTATGATTGTACACTTATATGTAACCATAGCAACTTTCACCCCACACCAAGTGCGTAAAGGAAACCATTAGTAAAATGAGTAGATTCAGATCTTAGCTTCTAGCTTCGGTTGAAAAATGGTAGCCGGAAGAAATAAACGTCATTGGAAAATCAACGCGCAGACTCGTCAGTACTCTATTTGTCGAGTATGTTTTTATAAGCCTTGGCTTGTTGTACTCAATAACACAATTTTATTTGTAGCTGCTAGTGTTTGTTAAATAAAAGTTGTTTAACCCTTTCACCGCCAATGTCGCATTTATGCACCACACTGATTTAACTCCTATGTCACTAAAAGGCATCAAATCAGGTCCTGTTATCCGAAGAACCTATTTTCTTAATTTGGTTAGGTAAGAATAGGCCTAATGTCACAGAAGAATTCCCAATATTGCAGATACATTTTTTTCTCTACCCAGTTAAGTTTAATGGTATTCTTTGGCTGAAAAATGGCTGGCGGCGAAAAGGGTTAAACCAGGTGAGTTTCCTCAAAACTCCCATCCGACGCGCTGAGTTTCAGACCAGTATGTGCGCTGTACTGCCTGTAGTGATGCAACTCGGTGAAGCATTATGAAAGTTTTGAGCGTCAGAGATGCACATTACATATCGCCGTCCGCATGCAAAAGAGACGTAACTCTAAATTGGTCAACTTCGATGTGTTGAACTTACCAGTTGATCTAGACAAGCTGCATCATCTAACAAAGCTGTAAAACAAGAATTTGCAAAGATAAGACGCTGATTGTGGCGCTCAATGAACAAAAAATGATGTGATTTGACCTGAAATGACCAAAATGTTGCGTTTTCTATTCCTCATGTGAAGTGACGTCTTTTGACTTGGGTCTCTTTTGCACGCGGGCGATGCAATGCAGGGTTCGCACGGTCTTTGAAAGTCTTTGAGAAATGGAGTGCCATTTTCAAGTCTTTGAAAGTCTTTGAAAATTGGCTTTGGTCTGTGAAAATCATTAAATGGTTTGTGAAAAAGTCATTGACAACTTAAAAAGTCATTAATGCCGTCAGATTTTTTTTTTAGTTTTCAGAATTAATAAAGAAGCAATTCAATATGGCTTATTTTTCGATATCTGCGGTTCGACGATCCAGTTCTGTCGAGCAGACACCCTCGATTTGTCAAGAGTTACTTCCCTTAGCTATATCTGGGTCTTTTTGCTACACTGGTGCAACTTGAGTGATTGTGATCGAAGCAATCGTCATCATTGCATGTCGTGAGAGGTCTTTGAAAATAGGATAGAGGGTCTTTGAAAAGGTCTTTCAAAGTTTGTGAATTTTGGTTTAAAAAATGTGTACGAACCCTGAAATGTGCGTCCAGATTTACACTGCAATCTGTTTCTACATGGTTGGTGTGTGTGTGCGGTTTACAGTGGGTGGGTGGACGCTACTCCCTGTGGTCGGCCATTGGAATGTCCATTGCTCTGCACATCGGTCAGTTATCCCTCGGTCTCTTTCTCTCTCTGTGATGTCTTTTATCATCATCTTATTTCCTTTCTTTCTCTCTATGTATCTCTCTATGTATCTCTCTCTCTCTCTCTCTCTCTCTCTCTCTCTCTCTCTCTCTCTCTCTCTCTCTCTCTCTCTCTCTCTCTCTCTCTCTTTCTCTCTTCTCTCTCTGTCTCTCTTTCTCTCTCTGTCTCTCTTTGTCTCTCTGTCTTTCTCTCTGTCTTCTCTCTCTCTCTCTCTCTCTCTCTCTCTCTCTCTCTCTCTCTCTCTCTCTCTCTCTCTCTCTCTCTCTCTCTCTCTCTCTCTCTCTCTCTCTCTCTCTCTCTCTCTCTCTCTCTCCCCCTCTCTCTCTCTCTCTCTCTCTCTCTCTCTCTCTCTCTCTCTCTCTCTCTCTCTCTCTCTCTCTCTCTCTCTCTCTCTCTCTCTTTTGTAGTAGTAGTAGTAGTTCGGGATGAGGAAAAAGTATGGAAAAAAACCCAGAAAGCGTTTCCTTTTCACCCTCAATAAAGATATTCATATTCTCTTTCTGTCTCTCTCTGTCTCCCTTCCTCTGTCTATCTGTCTCTCTCTCTTTCTCTTTATCTCTTTTTCTTTATCTCTCTCTCTTGGTGTTCATTTCACATCTTCTGATAAGTGAATATGTTGCACACCTGCATTAGGGCAAGGTGGCCTTAGGTTTAAACCAACAAGCAATTGATTGTCGTTTCATTTTATTTCTCTTTCTCTCATTCCCCCCTCCTCTCTTTCTCATTCTGTTTCTCTCTCTCTCCTTGTCCTTTTCTGTCTCTCTGCCATTCTGTCACTCTATCCCACCTTCCATCTCCCTATCCCTCTCTTTCTCCACCCCCCTCTCTCTCTCTTGTCTCTCTGTCCCTCTTGTCTTAACATTATAGGACTCTTTTAGGAGAGGGTTAGGATCAATTAAACACCTAATATTCTTTCAAACTATTTCCAATTCTGAACATGGTCTTTCAGTTGTCTTAATCTTTCCTCCTCCTCCTCCTCCTCCTCCCCCCCCCCCCCCCCCCCCCCCCCCCCCCCTCTCTCTCCTGTTTGCAGGCATGGACAATTTTGAACAACTGCTGGGTGGGGCTCACTTCATGGATCAGCATTTCACATCCACTCCTCTAGAGAAAAATGTAAGCTTGTCATACTTATGTGAAGTGTCAAAGAAACTATTTGAAGAGAGAGAGAGAAATGGAGAGAGAGAGGGGGGGGGGGGGAGGGGAGAGAAAGAAAGAAAGAAAATCTGTGTCTGGATGTGTGCTTGTGCACACCCATGCATGTATGTTTAGAGTTAATGCAATCGTGTGGATACATTACCCCCTTGACTGCCACCAACGTACTGACCTGATGACATCACTGATGATGTCATCATATGAAGAGAGTCAAGAGGTCCATAACCCTGATATGCTGGCTTTTGCTCTTGCACAGTCAAGAGGTCCATATCCCCAGACCATTTTTGCAGATTGTCTTTTTCATGGCATGTTTTGCCCAATTATTTTTTCTTTGATATTCTCTGGCAGTCAAGGGGTTACCGTAAGTTGTTTTGCTTTTTTCTGTATATGTATGTGTTGGGTTGGGGGGTTTTCTTTAATGGTGCAATGGAGTACTCTTTATTGGTTAATGCACAAAAACCTGTTTCAACGAACGAAAGTCCAGTTTATTATTACTACTTATAAAAGATCATTTTTCACACAATCTTTTTTCTCGGCAAAATACAGTTAGCACACAAACAAAAACTCGGTCCGGTTGTTATTTCTCAAGGGGTTAAGTTGTGTTGCTTTTTTCTGTATATGTATGTGTTGGGGTTGGTTTTTTCTTTAATGGTGCAGCGGAGTACAGAAACCTGTTTGAACGGACGAAAGCGTTCTTTATTATTACTTATAAAAGATCGTTTTTCACACAATCTTTTTTCTCGGCAAAATACAGTTAACACACACACAAAAACTCAATCCGGTTGTTATTTATAATACTGAAGTTTGTATTGAACGCACAAGATGAAGCTGGAGCCACCAAATATTTCATTACAAACTTGCAAAAGCCATCACGAACCTCATCTACTGCACCTTGATTGATGTGCTTGTCAGGAAGTCAGTTCGGAAAGTATGGACTACGCATGCGTATTGTCAAATCCTGCTGCACAGTTTGTCGTCTGCATCGCTACTGCGCTCGTCAGTTGCCGAACTTCAGTTGCCAGTTTGCACTCAAAATACAGTTCATATTGAAACACTGCCATTCATAGTTTTGAAGCAATTAGTTTGAGCCTTAACTCACTCTTTACTGGCCGATTGCTTCCCTTTACAACCGTTCAATCCAATGTACACTATAGCGTTTAGCCATTCACAATTCACAACTCCGCGAAGCCTGGCAACCCAAACTGGTATAGAAGTGTTCCTCTACTGTCCCTTAATAGTTTTCAACCAATGAAATCACTTCCAGTCTATTTTTAGTACCGCAATGAATGAAAACGAGTCACTACCCCTCTCTTCGTCTTCTTTGTTATGCTTTTTTTTAAATCTGCTAATAATACAAATTTTACTTTGGAATTATGACATATGCTAGCTTTTATTATTATAAACAATACCGCAAGTTTTCAAAACTGTGCGGTTAAGCATTATTTTTTAAATAATTTTTATGTAATGATGCAAGCCCGCCTAGTATGGAACGTTTGTGTGCAGCATGTACGCTATAGCGTACATTAGTATAGAAAGAGTTAAACATTTTATTTTCAGACTCCCCCCAACTAGATTTAAAGTAATGTCTCATATGACTTAGGTCGAGAAGACGTAAAACTTTATTTTCACTTTTCAGACTTAAGAAGCAAGAGATTGTTTTCCGATTGCAAACGAAGGCTGGGCAGTGAGTAGACAAGGCTTGCAGAGGCCTAGTAGTGCACCCCAGCAAGGTTTGATACTCAAACCAATGAGCGCTTTTGACCGACGATCATTTGATGTGTCTGAGCCATCTGTTTGCATTGTATCTCTTCCAGAAGCACCATTATTGAGTCGATGTTGTGAGTAGGAAAATCTTACCATGTTTCATCGAAATTCACAAAGAACAGTCTTTGAAGAGGATTAATAATATTGATCATGATGATATTTGGTGTTGCTGTCTTCTACTTCTTGATAATTAAACGGCTAAGCTCTCGGCAGTAGAAGGTATGTGACAAGTCTACCGATCTCTAGCGCAACATGCATGAATAACTAGCTACACCTCCCTGATCAGTTTCAGGTGTTTTTTTACCGCAGTTTTGTCGGAAAATTGTTAAGACGAAATACGGTTAACACTGACCAAAAATCTTTGTCCCGCGAGCTTCATGTTAAGCGTACTCCACTGTATATATTAGTAATGGTATATGGGTCATGTATTTTACATGCAAGTGCTTAGACTACTGTGCACACATGCCTACATTAAATTTGAGTGCGCACAGTTAGTCTTATTTATGCACATCCATCCACAGTGACACAAATGTGTGCACACTGATGCACATACACAAATGCACACAAACATGTACATATGCATGAACATCACAAAAGCACACACATGCTTGTGCACACGCATATACATACAAACACAGACACATAGCACACACAGTCTCACACACGCACACACACATACACACACACACACACACACACACACACACACACACACACACACACTCATTCTCTCTCTCTCTCTCTCTCTCTCTCTCTCTCTCTCTCTTTCTCTCTCTCTCTTTCTCTCTCTCTCTTCTCTCTCTCTCTCTCTCTCTCTCTCTCTCTCTCTCTCTCTCTCTCTCTCTCTCTCTCTCTCTCTCTCTCTCTCTCACATACACACACACGCGCACACGCACACACACACACTTTCATAGACAAACCATTCACACTTACACATCAAAATCACTCCTTAGTATGATATTGTCTTAATGACTTTTAGTGGAAGGACGTAAAATCAAAGAACACACACACACACACACACACACACACACACACACACACACACACACACACACACACACACACACACACACACACACACACACACTGACATCCATATAAAAACATATCCATGTCACAGGGCAGTGCTTCGTCCAAGTAGTGGTGATAACGGCGTATATCATGATGTGATGCAGCTGCCTGTGATTCTGGCCTTGCTGGGAATCTGGTATGACAACTTCTTCAATGCAGAGTCCATTGCCCTCCTGCCCTACGACCAGGTGACTGCTTGCTTTAGACTTTTTTTTAATAATTTTCTTGTGAATACAACTGCTTTCGTTCCTGATTTTGTACAGAAAGTACAATATAAAAGCATCTCTTAACTCACTCGGCACTGGTGAGTTGTCTCTCCTTATGATTCGGGACAAACTGTTCGATTGGGTTGGGGGGAAAATACGTAATGGAGAGTTAGGGATCAATATTTTCAGAAAAGATTCTTTGCATTAATCGATCGTAAGCTATCAGATTCTATGCCTTCATTGTATGTCTTCTATCAACAGAAACATTTTACACATAGAATGAAATAAATTCTGAAGAGCGCATTCACTAAGCATGTGCTGTCCACAACACATCAATAAAGTCTGCAATGATTGGTAGCTTTCAAGAAGGGAAATGTCAAAGTATACTAGAATTAAATGACCTGGAAAGTTGGTTACGTGCCAGAGATCAAAACCTCTCAAAAATTGTGATGGCCCTGACCACGCTCGTTTGGTTGGCCGAAATGGTTGGCTCATTCGACCCGAGTGAGTTATTAAGGAGCTACAACAGGAGTTGCACTTGCTTTAAGCCATCATCTGAAGGACTCAAGGTTCATTTCAAATGTTCCTATCGAAGCCCAGTCAGTCATGCATGGAATTGGCAGCTGAACGTTTTAAGCATCCTCCACCGTATGTGTGCAATGTGATATATGATTATAACGGAGTATTTTCAGCAGTTAAGCCTTTGCACCTATGTTTGTGTGTTTCAGTACATGCACCGTTTCGCGGCCTACTTCCAGCAGGGGGACATGGAGAGCAACGGCAAATACATAACGCGCAGCGGTGCCCGCGTCAACTACGGCACAGGCCCCATCGTGTGGGGGGAGCCCGGCACCAACGGACAGCACGCCTTCTACCAGCTCATCCACCAGGGTGTGTGTACTCTCCTGTTTGATTTGTCTGTCTGTCTTTTCTCTCCATCTCTCTCATATCGTGTGGGGGGAGCCCAGCACCAACGGATAACATGCCTTCTACCAGCTCATCCTCCAGGGTGTGTGCACTCTCCTGTTTGATTTGTCTGTCGTGTCTTTTTTCTCCATCTCTCTCATATCGTGTGGGGGGAGCCAACAGACAGCATGCCTTCTACCAGCTCATCCACCGGGGTGTGTGTAGTCCTCACTTTCTCCTGTCTGTCTCTCTCTCTCTCTCTCTCTCTCTCTCTCTCTCTCTCTCTCTCTCTCTCTCTCTCTCTCTCTCTCTCTCTCTCTCTCTCTCTCTCTCTCTCTTCTCCTCCCCTCTCTCTCCATCCCTCCCTACCATAGTGTGGAGGAGAGAGAGGTTCCAGTGGATAGCACATCTTGTAGAAGTCTTATCTTTTTGTGAAGAAAAAACATGTCTCCTTTTAAGGAAGGAAGTCATCAGCTTTCTATGTTGGAAAAGGTGTGTCACAACCATTTTGCATAAACAGCATTTGCTGTATACAACCATTTGCATTTGCAAATTACTGTATTTGCTGCATACAACCATACATCACCGGGAAAAAAAAAGTTCTTATTAATAACAGCAGGAATGTTGTTGTTGTAGTCGTACCCTGGCTTAAAGACTCCAGGGATCATCCCAACAGCCGAAGCATTTGAACACTATGGTACAAATGCACCAGCTATGGATGAGAACATTACGTGTGTGACCGTTTTTGATTACCCCGCCACATGGGCAGCCACACTCCGACTTCGAAGGATTTTGGATTGATGATATTAAGCTAGGAGCTTGCCATGGCTAAAGACAATCCCCGCATAACTATGCAGAACATAACAACATTTTGACGTAGCCTTGGTGTTCTAGCTTATGTCAATTGGTCTGACACAGCCTTATGCCAAGACGGACAGCAGGAATGATGTGAAGAATGCATTGTATTGTGTGGTGTGTGTGTGGCAGGCACTCGCCTCATCCCCTGCGACTTCCTGATGCCCGTGTTCACCCACAACCCCGTGCAAAATGGACTGCACCACGAGGTGAGGGCAAATTGTCGGGTGAAAGCCAGAAGGTACTGTCAGCCGTCTTTGTTCCCTGTTGTGATGCTACTTTCTGGCTTTTGCCCAGCAAGATGGGATCACGGTAACAACTAGGCTTATTGCCCTATTTTCCTAACTTTAAAAAAAAAAGTATCCCAAATAATTTTCTGCTTTGAACTTCTCCGAAACCAGAATGTGTCAGCTGAATGCAGCGGGGAGACCAGTGAAAACTGAAAACCAGACACATGCGTACCTTACCCATTGTGGCCTGGGAACGCAGAAGAAGAAGAATTAGGGACAGTTTTAGACCTTCTTCTTCTTCTTCTTCTTTCTCTTCCCAACCACCATCATTAAGTTGATGGTTCTGTTGGTATAGAACGTGGGGACTTCGGTCGGTAAAGACATTGCCGCCCGGATGATCGGCGTTGATATGGAAGCAAATATAGGGTTGGAGGGTTTCGATTGGGGTGGGGGAGAGGGGATGGGTAGGGAAGGGGGGGGGGGGGAGGAGGGGGGGGCGTTCAGTTAGGTAGGTGGTTGGAATACTGCGGTTCAGCAGCGTTTCCAGCGACTGAAGGTCTCCGTTTTCTGTCGTGTGCGCCTCTCAGATCCTGCAGGCCAACTTCCTGGCCCAGACGGAGGCCCTGATGCTGGGCAAGAGCAGCCAGGTGGCACGGGCTGAGCTGGAAAAATCGGGCATGAGCCCCGACCAGATCGACAAGATCCTGCCCCACAAGGTACACCACTTCCCTGCATGCCTCGTATCTTGTCCTTATTATAGTGGAACCTCCCTTATAAGACTTCCCCCCCCATTATTAGACTCTCACATTTGTTACCTACTTCTTTGAGACATTGCCCTTCTTTGTAAGTATTAAAATTAGCTCCCTCCCACTTAATACCTTGTTTTTGATGATTTCTCAAGGTCTTAAAAGGGGGGTTCCACTGTACAAAGATTGTGTTATGTCAATTGAATTACCTTTACCGGATCAAACCTGGTATTGCAGTACCTCCAGGATCTGTTCCGAGCATTGAGTGATGGTTGGTTGATGGTTTGTCTCATATGTGCTGTTTTGCAGTGGTTTTGTTTAGGTAAAGCCTAACTTTCATTGAATGGTAATTAAAATGGTTTCAAGTTTCTTGTCTTTAGTATTTTGCTGATTTCTGTGAAAATTCAACTGGAAAGCAAAATATGATTTTTATTTCGGCTATATAAAATTCAGGGAGGTTGTCCAAAAAACAATTTTAAAAAAAAGCAAGAGCAAAGGTGACTGAATATCATATACACATTCTATAAGCTAGCAGATGATGTTAAAATGAGAATTCACTGTGGGTTGAGTGTGAAAGAGATATACATGTAGAGGTTCTCTCACATGTTCGTCTTGACATATCATTTTGCCTTGAATAATTGGCACTTTTTGCTGTACCTCTTATGATTGTTCTTTCTTTCTAATCTGCTTTTTTGTGTGCATTTAGTGTGTCATGCTTGTATTACCACTTCCATAACATTTTTATCACTACTAGCCCCCACTTTTGGTTTTGGATTCGTAGGTGTTCACTGCAATTTTTTTAGATCGAGCGCAAAAATACTATGCATGTTGACTGACTGTGTACAGGTGTTTGAAGGCAATCGGCCCAGCAACTCCATCTTGTTTCCCAAGGTGACGCCTTTCATGCTGGGCGTTCTGATTGGTAAGAGTGCAAGTGCTTCATTAAAGACCCCCCACGTCACGTGTCATTCCCTCTTATGCTAGGAAGATTTCTGAAGATTTTGTACCAGCTATAGGCCTTTGCAACTAGGGTTATTAACGCCCTTGACAGTGAGAGTAATTGCTCTTGCTGGTCAATACTGACAAGGGCATTAACTCTTGCGAAAGGCAGTCATTTAGTGGCATCAAATAGGGTTATTGGCAAGAGTTATCCCCCTGTCTGATCAGTACTGAACCATCTTCCCCCACCCTCCAAGTGCATTCACTCTTGCAAAAGGTGTTCGTTGCAGACCCCAATAAGAGGGAAAACATGTGAAAACCGTGATTTTAACTCGTGACATGGTGGGTCTTTAACCTCTTCCCTGCCAGCCATAGCTGTTTGCTTCAGGCTAGGTGATGTCATTGATGATGCCGTAACTTCCGATGAAACCACTCTGGAATGCTAGTTTTTGCTTTGGAACAGTGAGGAGGGATGTATCTTCCAGACAATTTTGCCAGTTTGAGTCTGACTGATCTCTTTTCTGTTATATAATTTAAAAAATAGGACAATCTCATTATTTTTTCGGCTTTGAAGGGTTTAACCCTCTTGCATTTATTCCGGACCAAACCGGCCAGCTGGAAGTTGCCTCTCTGTATTCAAGCCGCCACTAGCTTGCCCCCCACTCTGAGACCCCCTCTGATGGCATTTGCATCGCGCACTAAAGGGCCAGCCACACGTCCACTAAAATCGTACGACTGTATGATACGATTCGATCACGTGGTCTCGAAGAACAAATGTGATTCGCGCTTCGAGACCACGTGATCGAATCGTATCGCATAGTCATGCGATTTTAGTGGACGTGTGGCTGGCCCTTAAGTTCTGGCTTGTTATGCACACACTGTGGAGAAGCTTCTCACTTGCAATGATGCAATGCCAATGGTAACTATATGGTGCTCTGTGTGCTTCAAAAGACAGATTTTCCCAAAAATGTGTAAAAAACAAAAATCTGAACACTAGAAGAAGTTTTTTGTTTGTGGCTCAAGCCACAAACCTATAACTCACTTGGTCGGTCGGTCGGTCTGTCTGTCGGTCCAAAATTGTCACACATTTTGACAAAATTGTCGCACTTCAAATCGAGGCTACACTTCAAATTGAGGCCGCTCTTTAAAATGATGTATTTTAAAAGCGTACAAAGTAATAAACATACGTAATACAGACACTACAACAGACACGACGAGTATGCAGTGCTTCTTTCGATGAGTATAAGTAGGATACATAGTTTTAAATGTTTTCCAAAAGATATAAAAAGTTGCGAAATGGTGCAGAGATAACATTCTGGTTTACAGATTAAAATTATTGAAAAGCCAGGGGAGGTGACTCATGGTTGGAGTGGTAAAAATAGACCGCGTGCCACAAACTATTGCGATTTCGCGCTTGTTTCTGTAACAAATGCGAATGCAACAGGGTTAAACAGGTGGATGCAGATGCTGACTATGTGAGTAGAGAGCTGTTCACAAAGGTAATCTTATGTCTATTAGTGGGAATGAATGACATAAATATAAAATGCATGCACACCAGTTTTCTATTTCAACATTATTCCGATACATGGAGTGTAGGTAGCTACATATGGTGTAATTGAAAATACTACAGCAGCCTAATGCACAACACCAGAATAGACGATTTTCGAAAAAAACAAGGGGAGAGAACTTCGTGAAAATTAGAATTGTTTACCTCGACCAGAGAGGGACAAACCATAGCAACCATGGCGTCAAAGGGATAAACCAGGATGCGAGTGAGCGACTTGCACACCTTTTTTTTTTAGAGAATTGTGCCCACAAACTGACTGAACTTTGCAAAATGTGATGTAAATATAAATGACGACAATTTTAGAATGACACACTGTGTTCTTTGTTATGTATGTCTAATCAAACACACGAGGCGACAGCTAATTAAGCCAATGCAACTTCCTTTTGTCCCCGCTCGGTTAGGCAGGATCATTCACACACACCTTGAAATTACTCTCCTTAATTATTTCCTAACAATTCCTATTCTGTAGTATTCAATCAATACAGGAATATAGTTTTGTGTCTGTCATCCATGTCTAACCGTGACTACCAGATAGTAGAGGAGAGATCATTGAGCTGCCATTCTGAACAAAATTACTGAAAATAGTTTTCTAGTGAAAATCCCCTGTGGGGATACAGGGAGGTATTTCGTACAAATAGTTCCCCCACATCTTAGAAGTTCTGTGCTTGTAACTTCCTCTAATCTGTCACTCTTTGACTCTGCCTTTTTCCTTTGCTCACTGTCATCTTCTATGTTTCTGTCTTACTGGTCCATTCTCTCCTGCCTTTGTTCTATACTTTTTTACAAAGATTTTCTCCAGCCAAACATGGACATGCTGGGCCTAATTATTTCTTTGTTAGGCGCATAACGGCAGCATGATGCATCTGTGCTTATATGACAAGAAACTGAGCGATCAATGAAGAAGAAGTTTTCTAGGCAAATATCTTGCTGAAGAGGAAGCCACACTCGGGTTAGAGGACCTCAGGACAAGTTGAATTCACTTCTTCTTCTTCTTCTTCTTCGATCGCTCAGTTTCCCGTCAATTATGAGCGTAGATGCGTCATGCTGCCGTTACGTGCCTAACTAAGAAATAGTTAGGCCTAGCAAGTCCGACTTCGGCTGGAGGAAATGTTTTTGAAAGTGTTTCATGAAAAAACGCAGGAGAATGGACCGGTAAGGCAGAAAGATAGTAGATGACAGTAAGCAAAGGGAAAAGGCAGAGTCAAAGAGAGTGACAGATTAGAGGAAGCTACAAGCACAGAACTTCCAGAAGGTGGGGGTACTATTTATACAAAAGACCCCCCCGGTATTCCCACGGGGAAAATTGAATTCACTAAATGTCCCTTGAGCAGAGATCATGTTTTATTGTACGAAGGTAATGAAACTATGCATGATTCTGTTCTGTTCCAGCCATGTATGAGCACAAGATCCACGTCCAAGGAGTCATCTGGGACATCAACTCCTACGACCAGTGGGGGTGAGTAGCTTCTTCTTTTCCCCCCGTCTTCCGGGGGCCGTACAGTGGTGTTGCTCCCACGCCGCTCATCTCAGTCCCAACTCACAGCCACACCCCGATTTGTCATGTCACAGAATCCAAAACCAGCTGTCCTAGTGGAGCAAATCTGTGAGGTCATCAAGAGACAACCACCAGAGGAGACGCTGCGCTGCTGCTGAGTCACTTTGGTGGAGTTTAGTGGAGCCTGTTCTGATCTAACATACGCAGGACATCACCCACTAAGCTACCTACTGACAACAATAATGTCTTAGTTTCAGAGCCAGCGTGAGTGAGATTGGGTTGATTATCTTCAGTCTGTATGACTTTAGAGATCAAAGCTGTTGTGAGTGAACTGGCAGTGTGAGTGAACTGGCAGGAGTTTAACAAAAGGTTGATTGCTTTGAGCCAATCTGAACATAAAAACGGTGAACCTGTAGTGTTAGAGGTTTGTCTGTGGCACAGCATGGTGAAAAGCAATCTTCACTTTTTCTCCCAACTGAGTTCACATTTCCTAGACTGAACCATGTTCCTATTTGTTCTTTGGGGCAGGACAGAAGGTATTTAAGAAATAATAGTTGGAAAATAAATACTGCTCAAGGATATGAAAAAACACATTTTTAAATGTAATGCTGCAAGTGTGCAAAGGGTAAAAAAAAAAATGCTTCAGATTATTTCTTGGTTGTAACTTATGATGCCTAGAAGAGTCCTGTCCTGGGCATACAGGCCCAGGGCCTGTATTCACGTTGAGATAGCATGAGACTTAGCATCATGCTAACTTAGAAGCTCTTCCAAAAGTCCTATTAAATCCTATAGGACATAGGAAGAGCTTCTAAGTTAGCATCAAGCTAAGTCTCATGCTATCTCAACGTGAATACAGGCCCTGGAAATTACAATGAAAACAAAGTTGTCAGAGATTCAGTAAGCATTAGAATGAGCGACTTAGCGGGCTCTTTTGCCCACCAGGTGGCATAACGCTCGAGTGGGGCTAATCCTCTCTATTTTCGTAGTTGGGGATAAAGAGAGAGAGAGATAGGGAGGAGTCCAACCCTCTCTCTCTCTCTCTCTCTCACTACGCCCAACTAAGAATATAGCGTGATAAGCCCCACTCGAGCGTTATGCCCCCTGGCGGGCAAATAATCACCATAAGTCGACCATTGAAACCAGCTTTATAAAAAAGCTTCCCAATTAATCCATTCTTAAACTGAAAATGATCTTTATATGACTGATTGTTTTTGCAAGGGTATATTTGTTTCACACATGTGTGTGCTTTTCTATCTGTGTGTGTGCGTGCGTGCGTGTGTGTGTGTGCGTGCGTGTGTGTATGCGTGTGCGTGCACACAGTGTGGAGCTGGGCAAACAGCTGGCCAAGGTGATCCAGCCCGAGCTGAGTGGAGCCAACCCCGTCAACTCCCATGACGCCTCCACCAACGGCCTCATCAACTTCTTCAAGGAGATCCGCTCCAAGGGCCAGCAACAAAAGTAGTGCTGAAAACCATCACTGCAGGCATGAGGAAACCAGGTGTAACCTGAAGTCTGAACTCGGGCAGTTTGAGGCAGGTTCAGGCAGTGGTCTGCCTGAGGAAAATATTCTCCCGCAAGAAACAATGGTCT
>JAGGCT020001513.1:0-208199 GCA_017654935.2 Phymorhynchus buccinoides
CATAACTACTTGCAGAGATGAGTTTCTCAGAAAACCAAAAAGGAGGAAAAAAGAAGCCCGGGGCCTAGTGTAGGCTGCATCAGCAAATGGATCTTCTGTTTTCAGTTTTGCAAACTGCAGAGTAATAATAAATAGAGCAGTCTTGGCTGCCCCAAGCAGTAACCTGAAATGTCCATTTGAGAATGAACCAATCGAGAACAAAATATCAATCAAACTTCTTGCCGCATTTACGATTCAACACAAAACCTAACACCCCTACCCACCCCCGCACCCCCCAATTTTCTCAATGGATTTACACTGATCTCAAAAATTACCCCTGGGGCCATCAAAAAGGAGGAAATCCTCCAATTGGAGGAACAATCTCATCTTTGAGACACATGTCATTGTGAACATACTTCTTTTTTTTAAGATTGTAATAGTGATGTTTAAAATATGCACCTCTACATAACTACTTGTGCTTGTGCATTTTGCAGCCATTTCTGAGGTGTGAGTGTGCCTCTCTCTACATAACTTCTTGTGCTTGATTGTGTGTTTTTCAGCATTTCCGAGGTGCGAGACAAGCTCACCCCAGACCTGAGCGTGCTGCGTCAGCGGCTGGGGGAGAGTTGGGACCATGTCAAGGCCCTGTGCACCTCTGTGGCCGACAGCGTGGCTGCGGGGTTCACCTTCCTCAAGGAGGGCATCGCCGGCACTGGAGGGGGGACCCCCGCCGCTCAACAGCCCCCAGCCAAGGCCCCGCCACAGACCGCCGCGTGAAGGGAATCGGTTGGGGGTGCATGTGGGTGTGCCTGAAGCCTGAATCCAGGCAGTTTGATGCAGGTTCAGGCAGCTGACTGCCTGAAGAAAAGGCTTCAATATGTTTACCATGCTCTTGTACATCAGGTTTCGGTGAGAAAGTTCAGGCTGAAATTTGAGTCACTGCATGCACCCATGAATGTGTTTGTAGCTTGGTGACACTTTTTTGTTTAAATTGATCGCAGTACAGGATTTTTCATGTATTTCAGGGGCTCCCTATTTTCGAGGATTTCAGCGAAAATTGGAAAAGAAGTTCGGGGAGGGGGGGGGAGGATGTTATTTTGAGGTATCAAAAGGGTGGAAGAAAGAGCGTGAACATTGGTTGGGCAATGAGTTAATTGGGTAAACTTTGCTGTTTCAACTCTAAACTGTTCATGTGTAAATATTATCTTGCTCCAACATTTAAAGTCAGCATTACAAAGCAACTGTTAAGAAAAGACTGACAAGGGATGCCAAAACTCTCTGTAAATGTAAGAGATTTTTAGGGGGGTTTTCCCCTATAAAATTCAGAGATTTGTTTTGCTTTTTTTCCCCTGTAAATTTCTTTCCCATATACATTTTAGAGATTTTTAGCTTTTCCCTCTATACATTTCAGAGATTTTTTCACCTAATGTCAGAGATTTTTTAGCTTTTCCCCCCTATAAATTTAAGAGATTTTTATCTTTTTTCCCCTATAAATTTCAGACTTTAGCTTTTGGGCTTTTGAGTCCAATTGGTCGCAATACAAGCTTTGTTATGTGCATGTGGGGGTTTAGATTCAGGTCAGAGTTGACCCAGTGAAAATATATTTTGTAACGGTCATATTTCATTTTTGTTGTTTTTTTCTTTGGATTTAAGTTCAAAATGATCGCTGATGATTTTAAATTCTTGTTTTCCCATGAAAATGTAAGCTTATTGGGATGGAGTTGAAGGGAGGGGTAAAAGAAAGTATGTCAGCAGTAGTCCTTTTCATGTCTTAATTCATTTCCATTGAGACTGTTAATGCTGATCACCGAACGTGCTTTCTCACATGAGTTGTGAGTTGAGCTCAAGGGAGGTGACAATTTTTGTTGTTAGCTAAACAATTATATTGTTTTCTTTTCTTTGGGGACTCGAGTTCAAAATGATCACTGAGCAGGCTTTATAATTAAAGTATGCTGTTTAGTGGAATATATGGATGTGGACGGAATGGGTGGGGTGGGGGGTAAAAAGAGAAAGTTGTCTGCAGTAAATTATCTTCATATTAGTATTTTTATCAGCTTCTGATATGAGTTGTTTTGACAAAAACCATGAGTTAATGTGCTGTTCACACAGAGAAGAGAACAGGCTGATGAGAGGGAGGTGATGCAATGAATTTCATGTGTCGATTCTTATATAAAACTTTTTTATGCAATTTCTTCAGTTGTGCCAATGTTTTAAAAGTTGTTTGTATTTTTCAGGGGAATAGTTTTAATAACATTTTAGCTGATATGTGTATTTGTTGCTTCATTTGTTTCTTCTTTTTTTAATTGAAAAAGTACAGATGTTAAAGTTAACATAATAAAAGTCAAATGAAGGTTCAAGAAGCTTAGAAAATAATGGGCTTACAGATTGACTTTTTTCTCAAAATGATGGACTTGTTAAGGTATGTACCTTAGTTTAATCACATTTAAAACGTTACAAGCTTCCATGTTGCAATAATGGAGGGACTTGTTAAGGTATCATGGGCCTTAAATCACACATTTAAAAACGTTACAAGCTTCCATGTTTTAAGAATGGAGATGTTTCTGCCATTTTATCACCTGCCATCAAGGGGGCAAATGTATTTGGATGGAACATCACAATTTTTGTTTCTACTTACAACAAATTAAAACCGAGTCGAAATTGAAACCCCAAAGAAAAGATTTAATAACAAAAACAACACAAGTCACGTTTCGGGATCAACCCATTTTCCAGTAACTAGATTATTTTTTCTACTTTTTTCCTTTTTTAAAAATCCAATCCCCACCCTTCTTACTGTACATTTGATCTTTTTTACACAATTTGTGTTAAGGTGTTCTTTTCCCATCTCACCAGTGTGTTCTATGCAGCCTTTCTGCACTTTTAATGATGCCCACCTGGTACCTGTTACACGGAGCATGGTAATGTTGGTGTGTTATTTCCTGCATGTTTCTGTGTGTTTCTACTTACTGTGTTTTACGGACTATAAGGCGCACCTGATTATAAGGCACACCCCCAAAATTTGACTCAAAATGTTACTCTTTTTCCTTACTATGTTATCAGTCACATTATAAGGCGCAGGGGTCTCCGTCTGGGGGGAAAAGTATCACCTTATGGTCCGTAAAATATGGTAGTGTCTGCATAGTTTGTTTACTTGGGTGTTTCTGCACTTACTCTTTTTAAAAAAGCTTAATTTGTACCTTTGTGATAGCTTAGCGCAATATATGTTGGCACGGTTTGTTGTTATACCCGCAAACAGATTACTAAGATCTTGAGTCTTAGCAGGGATTTTAAGCAAACCGCAGCCCTGTGTGTTGCTTAGCCATTAGGCAGGATCCTTGCAAGGTGATGACTATTTCATTTTTGCTTCACTTCACTTTATCCTTGCATCTGGTATACCATAGTTCATTCTTTCTCTTGGACCTAACACATGTTGGTGGTGGTGGTTTTAAGGGTGTGAAATACTGCTAATGAGAGTAAATAAGTGTCTAAAACTCTTTTGAGGCTTTTTTAACAGTTTATACTTATTCAGGTTTTAGTTATATTGAGACATTGAATTGAAAGGGCATTTTCTTTACAACGTTTTAAGCGTTGCATGTTAATTGTTTCTTGGTTTCATATTTATTTTGGGAAAATTTCAGATTTTTTTTTCTTCTAACCTCTGTTAAATTGTTTGAATTTTTAAGGTCCGTTATTTCATAGGATATGAACACTTATGTGTTGATTTGGTTGCTTGTTCTTTCAGTAGCATATATTTAAGTAACAGTAGAATCCAGTACTGAGTAATGCTTTATCATTCTGTGCTGATGTATGTAAGTGATTATCATAATGCATTTTCACATTAGTAATGTAATGCATGTTTTCACAATGCAGCTGTGTCAATCAGCATTTACCAATTTACATTCCCCACAATGACCAAAAAAAGCATGTCGAACATTCAAGTATTTTACATTTTTCATCACCGCCTTTTTATCATTGAACATTTTATCAATTATCTTTTACTCTGTAATAAAATGCAACTGTAGTAGTGATCATGAGTGAATAAAAAGATCTTATTTCTTATTGGACATTCGTGTATTTTGTACAAGATGTTATTCTGAATTCTATGTATTTGAAGACAATAAACTGTCCGTAAACAGGCTTCTATATAGGTGTTTTTTCCTTGCAGGTTGAGGCTGTCCATTAACTCATTCAAAACCTCTCTTAAAACCCATCTTTTTCCTGCTGCACCCTAAATATTTGATCAGTTGTCTATCTTATTCTTGTGTGCACGTGAGGGAAGATTGAATAAGAGGTTTGTGCTGTGTGTGCTTGTGTGTGTGTGTGTGTGTGTGAGCATGCATGTGTGCATACATCATTACATGTGTGCTTGTGTGTGTTGTGGTTCTGTGTGCACGCCTGTGTGTTTGTCTGTCTGCGTGCGTACGTGTGTGAGGGTGTTTCTGTATGTGTTGGTGTATGTGGTCAGTCCGTGCGGCTCAGTTGATGTGTGCTTACTGAATGGGGGATGAACGAGTCGGTGCTGTTAAATATGTGTGTTAGAGAGAGAGTTGCTTTGTATTTATGCGTTGTTGCTGGTTGGTGTCATTCTTGAATGCTGTTTTTGTTGTCTGTTGATGAAAAATTGATTGTAAAGCGCTTTGGGCTCATCTGAGGTAAAGCGCTATATAAATGTACAATTATTATTATTATTATTATTATTAAAATCACTCCAGCCATACACACAAACAAAACATACACAAACAAAAGGAGAAATGAAAGAAGATTACGGGTTTTTACTTCAGGTTTAGACATAGGGAAAGTGGTAGATCAGACTTTTATAAGGAGAAATGAAAGAAGATTACGGGTTTTTACTTCAGGTTTAGACATAGGGAAAGTGGTAGATCAGACTTTTAAAAGGAGAAATGAAAGAAGATTACGGGTTTTTACTTCAGGTTTAGACATAGGGAAAGTGGTAGATCAGACTTTTATAAGGAGAAATGAAAGATGATTACGGGTTTTTACTTCAGGTTTAGACATAGGGAAAGTGGTAGATCAGACTTTTTTTATATATAGACTTTATATAGAAAAACTACACCGATTGGTTTCCCCACAACAAACGACTACAGAGGCAAAATTGTGGTCTAAGGGAACGATGCGAGTTTAGAAGTGACCAAGGTATGGTGTGCACACAGATTTACTTCCCTTGAAGCAAAACATACATAGACAAAAGGAGAAATTAAAGAAGATTACGGGTTTTTACTTCAGGTTTAGACATAGGGAAAGTGGCAGATCACAGACACACACGCAAAACACACACACGCACGTACGTGCACGCACAAGAGTGAACGCGTTCTTGCACACAGACACACACACACATCCCCACACACATTTCATCAAACACACAGAAAACACATTCTCACTGAAATGCACACAAACTTACTCAAACATACACTTGTACAAACACGCGCACACACACATACACGCGCGCGCGCATACACAAAAACACTCGCACTCACAGACACATGCTCGCACACACTCCTCCCCCTCCCCTCCCCGGCCTCTAGACGAACACAATCTCTCCTGCGCACGCATACACTTATACACATGCAAGCAGATATACCCACACAGAACACACACAACACACTCACACAAAACACTCGCACCTGCTTGGAAGCGCGGCCGTGGGCGCACGCACACTCACATTCGCGCACAAATTACATACATACACAAAATACATACATACATACGGACATGCATCACACATACACACACATCGCACAATCACACACAAACACACGCATATGCGCGCGTGTGTGTGTGTGTGCACATGGAGATGGGGGTGTTATTGGAAAGACTGCTGGAACAGATGGGTTTTCAGGTTAGTTTTAAACGATGCTAAAGATTGACTATGTCTGACAGCAGAAGGCAATGAATTCCAGAGTTTGACTGCTGATGATGTAAAAGCTCTACCACCATGCCTATCACGTTTAAATTTTTGTATTAGAAAAATCCTATTGTCATTTGCTGAGCGGAGAGATCAAGATGGAACGTAAATTTCAAGAAGCTCAGAGAGGTATTGCGGTGCTGTATGGCTTGTGTGAAGCTTCAGTACCAGCTAGAAGCCATAATACAATTTGTTACCTCTGTGTCACAATAGGGCCTGAAGAAAAGTGCAAGACGCTTGAAAATTCGCGGCACACTAGAATATGAGCGTTTGTGTTCTTTATTTCTTGTATAATGCAATTAGTAGAGACATTCTCAGACAATCACAATGTTTTCAGCCAAAGTACAATAATTTGTAAAAGCTTAACCCTTTCGCTGCTATCATGTTTTGCTATAGGCTATGCTAAGGAAATTTTCACACACACAAAATCACGCCAGTGGTTTTCTTTTGCTTATACACACACGCTCACACACACATACTAACACACACACACACACCCACCCCACACATACATACACACACATCTGGGCCACACCCCCTCCTAATGAACGAACCACCAGAAGAAACCTACAGCGGGGTAGGAGAGTTGTAAAGGGAGTCTATTAAACCTTGGAAAGAAGGATTTTCGCCAATGCGGTACGTAACAGAGAAAGCGTTGAATCATGACGAACGACGATCGTCAACAGAGCATTACTCACAGCGGATTCTGTGACGAACAGCGTTCGTCAACAGCTCAGTGAAGAGGTTAAAGTTCTCTGAATCTGATCTCCTGAAGAATTAAAGTGTTGTATGATTATTTATTAAATGCTTTCAAACCATAACAAGTTATTCCGTGGGGTGCAAGAGTGCCCGCATTAAGCAACTTTTACTTGAAGACAGAAATGTTCCTAGTTATCAAACTGACAATATTTTACAATTTACCTTCTGTCGAAAACGGTTGTATGTTCATAAGTTACCTGGAAAATGCTTTGAAGCAATCTGAGTGAATTTCTATCACTAACCACCCACCTGAAAGATGCTTTGAAGCAGCATCTTAACGCTGTTGAATGGCACACATTAGCAATCTGAGTGAATTGACCATTACGTTACTTCTATCACTAACCACCCACTTACAGACTTCAGAGACACTTTATTTTACAAGGATAAGAATTTAGGCTGGGCCTAGTCTTCCATTCTGTCCTTGGTTCTAAGCATGCAATACATAACTAATACTATAAATGAAGATACTAAGATGAACGCTATGAAAAGTTGAACCAGGACTTGATCCAGTAGTAATGCATTGAGCAATCCATATTGCAGTCAACACTAGAAATCCACGTTATCGTCAATACCAAGATCTTTTGATCTGAAAAGTTACAACAACCAAACTCAACAAACACTGTCACTTTCAAGCATTCAATGAAAAGACAAGGATCTTGAGACTTTTCTCTCAAAAATATAATATTAACACTGTTGTAACTTGTGTCCTGATCCGACACCGAATTACATGCGAAGACCTTGTGCGCAATCAACATCACAATCATGAATATATGCTAATGTATAAATCATTTATCCACAAAATCATCAGATATAATTATACTACTAATGTACAAATCGTATATCCACAAAATTATCATGTGGATTAACTAGAGATCTATAACGTGTTGCAATGGTCAACCTATGGCGATATTTTTCACGCCAGAGGGCAGTCAATGCACTAGGGGCTTATCACGCGATTTTCTTACTTGGGCGTAGTGAGAGAGAGAGAGTGATGGTAGGACCACTCACTGTCTCTCTCTCTTTCTTTATCCCCAACTAATAATATAGAGAGGATTAGCCCCACACAAGTGTCATGCCCTCTGGCGTGAGAAAAATCGCACTGTCTCTCATTGATTGGATTGAATTTTAAAAATATACAAAACCAGGATTTATTGGCATTGGAGAAGCCCATATGTTTAAATAAAAAAAAGCATTTCGTACTTTATAGTCACAGAGGCGTCTCTGTGAAATTCGGGTTGCTCCCACCTGAAGAACCAGAAGCCAGTTTTGAGCAAGTGATGAGGAAGGAAAAGAGGGGGGGGGGGGGGGTAAATTTTGACCAAACGACAATTTGTTGCCACTGGGTTTTAACATGCTAAGTGCATGGGCACATGGGACCTCAGTTTATCATCTCATCCGAAAGACTCCACATTCAGACCATAAGGCCTAGTGCAGAGTGAGAGGAAAAATCCCATATACCCAGGTTCGAACTCGGATTTATTGTCCACGAGGCGAACGCGTTACCTCTGTGCCACTCTACAGGGGGGAGGGGGCAAGTTAGGAACTGGTTTTTTTCTTGTTTTTGTTGTCGATGTCTATGCTATACCGTCTATGCGTTAACTACCACTTATAACAAACCTACAACTCACAAAAATGTTTACAAGAAATTTCAGACGCATACATGGTGCACAATATTCAGTATCGATTGCCATTATGGACTTGTCAAGCAGGTACTTCTGTACATGTTTTGAAATCTCAATCTTCAACCACCATATGAACTTAAAGCATTGCCCTCTTTATGCTAAGATAAAAAGAAATGCCTCCACCAAGATTCCAAAATTAGACAGTATACACAAACAACTCTTTTTTGTTTTACCTCTTTTATACTTATGTTTCATGTACTACAAATAAATATCATGTAGACACCCATAAATTGCCTATCTTGGCATTGTAACTGCCATTTGATTTGTAATAAAACCAATTTTTGATTCAAACTTTAATGATTTAAAAAAAATTCAGATGCTATGACAGGGTAACAGGAAGATTGCAGGAAATTTGTTTTCTTCTGAAAACAAGAACAAGTGGATTGACGAGCGGCAGATAAGTTCCCGAGCAGGGTGAACTTGGGCACATAACAGCAGCATGACGCATCTGCGCTCCAGTGACAAGAAACTGAGCAATTGCCAAAACATTTTTAACAAATAATGTCTAAAATGTGTGGTTGTAAATGACCGCTTACAGATGGTCATATCGACAGACTATAACCATTGTGACCTTGACCTTGCTTGTACTAAATATTCAGAATGACCTTAACTAAGCCAATGCATCTGCACACCAAATTTGAAAATTTTAAGTCCAACGATGTGAAAGATATGGCCACAAGAAGAAATATGTTTTCAAGGTCAAGGTCAGCATGGTTATTATTTTTGTATGGGACCTTTAGCGTACCATGATGCACCACCACAGTAAATTTGAAGCGATTCCATGCAACAGTTCTTGAGATACCGCTTCAGGGTTCGAACCCTGTGATTCGCTTGCGCAGACAAATACATGATTATTGTATTTGTATCAGAAAACATGAAAAAAAGACATATTGAAATATGTGCACAAGTTTGCGAGACATCAGCGATTAAGTGTTTTGGGGTTTGAACTCCTTAATCAGTATGACCTTGACCTTAAAATTAAAATAAAGCAATCAGTCGATAGGTAATATCCTCTAAAACTTGTACACTAAAAGTGATTGAAATAGATTGAATGTTTTTCAAGAAAACGCGGCCGGATGAAACAAAAACCAATGCTTCCTGAAGCTTCGCTTGGGAGCTAAAAATGTGGATGCAGATGTCTTGAGACAGGAATCTCGAAAATGTCAGACATGATGTCTAAAAGATGAGAAACAAAACTGGACTCTGGAAAGAACACATGGAACAAGTTCAACAACTTAACTATGATCTTGGACAAGTATCTCTCACAAGAACTGGGAGTACACTTATATGACTTGCTGTCATGCTTTTTGTGTATTCAAATACCAGCAGTCCTATTACTTATTTCAATGGCAGCAGGTATGAGATTTTAGAAGGGAAGATAGTTTCATTCTAACTCGTGTAGATGTTCTTGTCTTCCACTATCAAAAACTGCTAGCCCCTGAATCAGTGAGCTAAGAGCAAAGTTAATGTTGAAGTTCCCCCCTCTGCTTGATGTGCATCAACAACCTATACATCCAGACTCCTAGCCCTACACATTCCCTCTGCTCGATGTGCATCAACAACCTATACATCCAGACTCCTAGCCCTACACATTCCCTCTGCTTGATGTGCATCAACAACCTATACATCCAGACTCCTAGCCCTACACATTCCCTCTGCTTGATGTGCATCAACCTATACATCCAGACTCCTAGCCCTACACATTACACCATGATTCACAGTGCAAATGAAACTGTTTCCTCTTCAGATATATTGTATGCCAGTCTGGTCACTTCTGACCATGACTGGCAGATAGCAGATGGGGAAACTGCTATTCCGATGTGCTGGCCTTGAATTTGTTTATAGTGGAGATGCCTTCCCCAGGCTACATCCCATTCTCTTGGCCAAAGGGATCTGAGAGCAGCTGGCATTGGAGAAGGTCCCCAAAGGCTAACCAATTCCTTTGGCTGCAGCACAAAGTAACTAGTGCAAACACCCTTAAGTGAGTCAGTCTTCCACAAAAGATTTAGCAGCAACATGGTTTTCCATTCTTTGTTTTACATGCAGACCTGCCAACCCCCTAACCAACCAAAGAGGAATATTTGAAGCAAAAAAGCGGAATTTTCAGGAGGAAAGAGGAATTTTGACGCAGTAACTTGCCTTTCGCAAAGAAACACAATTTTTGGTCGATTCTACTTCTTTTTTCACCGTCACAAGACTCAGACTCTCCCCCACGCTTCGACATCTTGCAAGACTGCTTGGCGCGAACAAGGACGTCTATGGCAGGAAGTTGCAGTTTGGCTTTGAAAATCGATTTGAATATACGCACAGCAGCTGTGCCGCTTTGCATACAAGACGTTCGGTTTACTTTCGGGGCTTATTTTGGGGTGTTTTTAAGATCTTTGAAAGCGGAATTTTACGGAATAAAGCGGAAAGGCGGAAGAATTATCGTCTGGGCGGAAGAAATTCCGCCAAATGCGGAAAGGTTGGCAGGTCTGTACATGGGAAAGGAATCCCTGCTTTCGTGCTACTTTATCTGAATATCTGTTCAATATTTCTCATTTCAATTTTGCACTGCTCAGCATTTAGAGCAATCTTTGACTTGGCTCAACCATTAGTCGATAAGAAAAGCATCCCAGCATTGAAGGCTCCTTTCTGGTAAGTCAAATATATAACCATGGGTGCAATTACACAAAATGAAAAAACCCTGAAAGGCCAGGGTCCAGGGGTAATGTCCCCCTGCAGATGAAGAAAAATGTGATTTATGAAGGTATTTTAGTTTGCTTTTTCTACAATTTATACAAATGCTTATTTTAAAGTGTTTGAAAAATACAGTAGACATACAAAGATCTTGTTTGACAAAAAAAAAAATAAAAGGAAAATCCTTTTCTGGTCAAATTCAAAAACAGAAATCCTTGTATACCAGGAAAAGTTGCACCCATGTATAATGAATCATTCAAGCCAGTAATAAAACTAAGAATTCATAATGGATAACTGCTTTGAATTGACATGCTAGAGAGTGACGGGTACATAACAAACATTCAAAGTAGACGAAATACACAGTTGAACGCAAGTGGTGTGGCATCAATTTACTGGATAATGATTCCTGCTCTACACAACAAATCTGTCCCTACAAACCAAGATCTAACAAAAAAAGGAATTTGTTGTTCGTTGGATTACACTGGCTAAAAGACTCCATGGATCATCCCAACAGCGGAAGCACTTGAACACTATGGTACACTACAAGTGCATCAACTACGGATGAGAACATTACGTGTGTGACCGTTTTTGATTACCCCGCCACATGGGCAGCCACACTCTGACTTCGGGGGAACAAAAAAGTAATAAAGAAGGCTGACGGTACCTTGTGACTTTCACCCCTAGGATATTCGAGATAACCTTATCAGCGGTTCTATTTCATTGTGCGTCACATCTCCCCTCTTTCTATAAAGAGATAACCTTATCAGCGGTTCTATGTCAATGTGCGTCACATCTCCCCTCTTTCTATAAAGAGATAACCTTATCAGCGGTTCTATGTCAATGTGCGTCACATCTCCCCTCTTTCTATAAAGAGATAACCTTATCAGCGGTTCTATGTCAATGTGCGTCACATCTCCCCTCTTTCTATAAAGAGATAACCTTATCAGCGGTTCTATTTCATTGTGCGTCACATCTCCCCTCTTTCTATAAAGAGATAACCTTATCAGCGGTTCTATTTCATTGTGCGTCACATCTCCCCTCTTTATATAAAGAGATAACTTTACTGATCTAGTCTTAAGGGCCAGCCACACGTCAGCTAGAATCGTACGACTGTATGATACGATTTGATCACGTGATCTCTTAGCGTGAATCACATTTGTTCTTGGAGACCACGTGATCGAATCGTATGGTACAGTCGTACGATTTACCTTCATTTAAAATTTTAAAAAAATTTACGTAAAGGAAACGAAAGACATATGTAAATCTACATGTGTGTGCATGCGCGTGTATGTCTCTGTGTGTGTATGCTTGCGTGTGTGCATGCGCATGCGTGTGTGTGTGAATCCCCCCCCTCCCCTCTCCATTCTTACTTTATTATTGACTTATGTCATTTTGTTGACTGGAGCGGATTAGTGGGTGGGGTGGGGATTTGATATTTTTATTTTTATTTGAAAAAAAAAAAAAAATTTACGCGAGTGTGTCGTTTCTCTTCATTTACATTCATTTTCAATTATTATTTTTAACGACGTCAATATGTTGGCCTTAAGCTGGCGAGTGCGTGTGTTTTCATTTTTTCTTCCGTTTGCATCTGTTATTATCTCTTATTGTGCATGTGTATATTTATATGTATCTTATATGATCTGTATGTCCTGGTGTTCTATTGTGTATTTAAATAGTAGTATTACGTGCCTGTATTATCATGTTCATGTGTGTTTTGTATATGCGTTGTATCTGTAAGGCGCTTTGAGCTGTTGTCAGGATACTGCGCCATATAAATGTTATTAATTATTATTATTATTATTATTTACATGTATATGGGGAACTAATTATGCAACTGATGACACAAACAGAAAAAAAAATCAGCAAAGAAAAACAAAAACCAAGAATTTTAGCTACATCTTGTACTATTTACAAGACAATGTAATCGTAATAATTTCTCGAATAAGTATTTACACCTATATGGACATTTTCCAAAGAGATATGTATTTAAGAAGCATAACACGCTAAGGAACCATAAAATAACACTATTTCATTATACTTTCTCTGTGTGTGTGGTTGTTGTTTTTAAAACATTGTTTTCTGCTTCAACTTGTCATAAAATGGATAATTATGGTGGAGAAATCACCTGTAAAATCAAGCTATGGTAAACACTGCAATCTTTGAATTGCAGGAACTGGCACATTTTCCTAAATATAATCATCATGACAGAATTTTATTCATATAATTTACTGGTCATCTCAAAATACTACAAGCTAAGAAAAACACACAGCTGTAAAATAATACAAAATTCATTTGATTTGCATTTGCTCATATTTCTATAAGTTCTTTTCAGAGAAAAAGAAAAAAGTAGTACTAAAGTATTATTATTCTTAAATTCTTATTATTTTGCGTATGTCTTCTAAATATATAAATTATAGCTATTCTAAAATACAAGCAGTTTTAAACATATAATATACCTTTGTCGAAAACTGTTTTTCATTGATAAGTTACAGGCTAAACTTTCTTAACATTAATAGCTCACTCTTTATATAATTATAATCTTGATCATGGTTTTTTAGGCATTACTAAAGTATGCACTGGTAAGATCATGCTAGCACTAAAGAAATGCTGACAATAATCTCTAGAGCTATGTAGAAACTAAAAATGTGCAGCTGTTTGAGCAGTACAAATCTGCATACTGTTTGTACATGCACACATGCATACACACATGCAAACATGGGTGCATCTGTGCATGCCTGCTTGTTAGGTTATCTGAATGGCACATGATCAATTACATTCGTATGTACACCACGGAATTAACATACCTCGAATATCAACAATGATGATACACATTTTTTTCTTCACATGATCTCAATGAAGACCTGAAAATATTAGCATTGATTCATCAGACACCTGAACACCAACGCAAGTCCCAAAATATACACACATGGGTGACAGTATTTCTGTACACAAGCAAACTTTTATACACACACACACGCGCGCGCACTTACACAAGCATAAAATCAGATGACAAGTCTATTCCTAGCTTAGCGAAATTTCTGAACAGCTGTCAAGCTGTCTTTCTCTAAGCATCAGTTAAAACATCCAAAGAAGCAGCAGCACCCTCTCAAAACAATGTACTAACAATTGTTGCACTGTCTTTCTTTCTCAAGTCACTTCCCATGCATGCATGCACCGGGTGGGTTTCTGCTGATCCCATGCAAGTCATCCGCTCTCTCTCTCTCTCTCTCAGTCACAAACACACACACATGAACACACACACCAGCACAGGCATGCACATGCATACACACAAACAAGACGCAGACGCATACAAGCACACACACATAAACACAGTGAAAGCCAAGTGGCAGGCGGAGGTGGTCACTTGGCTCGTCGAACGAAGATCATCACAGTCTAAGGCTTGAAGAGCTGAACCACACAGACCCCAATCACAGCACAGGGGAGGGAATAAAACAAACAAGGGAGAGAACCCACCACCACCACCACTCCTTGCAAAAGTCTTCCCCTGTCCTCCTCAATGATGAATGTTTACCGTACCGCAGCAAGGATGGAAAGAGGGAGGGTGGGTCAGCGTATAAAGCTTGTTCATTATCGTAGCAGGTATTTGTCTTACTGGGAAGGTAAACTGTTGTAACTTTCCATCAAAGCTTTCCCGAAACTCGACACACAACAATTATATGCAACTGACATGAGCGGTGAGTTGAGATGCAGCAGAAATAACAGTAAAATATTGAAGGGAGGAGGGACAGAAACAGAATGGAGAGGAGGGTGTGCAATGCAAATGAGAACATTTCTTCAAGTTGAAAATTTCTCTAAATATCCACAACACTTGCATGAAGGGAGACCACGTGTCACTTTTTCTCCAAGCCAGTTTCACCACACACCCATATCTCCTTGATTTTGATGGTTCATAGACAGTAGTCAGTACAGGGAAGACAGCGTTGCTGCTAGCAGAAGCCTGAAAACAAATCGTTGGAAGCGGGAAACAGCAGAGGGATGCAGAGCATCACTCCTGGCCGAAGCCCTCGGTCTCCTCAATGGCCATGTTGAGTTTCTCCACCAGCTGCTCATAGGAGCGGTAGGGGGGCAAATCCAGGCGGTTGAAACATGTGTGGCTTCGCGGAAGCCATGTCTCCTTGCCCACTTTCTCGATGCAAAACCGCTGAGGTCCGTTGCTCCCTGTTTGGAAAAGTCAGCTGGTTTACTATCTGAGTATATGAAGCAATAGTGAGATGAAGCATAGCTAGCAAAAAAAACAATAATCAGAAAAAAGGTATGTCTAATAAAACCATTAATTTAAGAAAAAATGAAGGAATGTGTCCATCCTCAAAAAATATCAAGATCACATTCCAGAAGAGAATCAAATAAATGTTACTGTGTAAAATCTAGCCAACAGAATACCATGAACAAACTTTAGCAGCTGTTATTAATAAACTGATAACAATTATTTGAAACGCTGTCAAATCAGCAACAGACTTAAAGCAATGTTAATGTAAAGAAATTTACAACAGTCAACTGAACTCCAAGGAATCATGATCGAAGGATCCAGTTATTTAACATAAAAGTTTTTGGAGAGTACTGTTGACTTTCAAAAGTCACAAACAGGCTTGTAACTATCAAAGGCACGAGTTTGTTACAATAAAAACAGATCGCTGTTAGTCAATACCCACCCATCAATTCAGCAAAGCCACCAACAGGCAGTCGACATGTGCCCGTCACGAATTGCAACAGACGGGTGCGCTTCTCGTTGTCGATCTCCCTCACAAACTGAAACCCATCACCATCACCAATGTCAACACTAGGACAGTGACCATATATGCACGACTCGTCAACGACAGGGGACACAATAACATGGTGGTTTCGATGACACACCACTGCCTACATATATACTTCTGACCGACCTCTTCTCACGCATTCCACATGGATCATCTGTGAAAGAAACGGGACATTTTCTGCTTTGGCAGTTATGACTATGTGAATTTCTCTTTGGTTTATCTCCCAGAGCTTTAAGCTGGAAAGTGAATTTCTTGAACACACTGCCTGCATATAAATATTATTGCTTCTGGTAGCAATACACATAGTAAGATTTTAGACAGTTCTGTGAACATCGCTGTTACTTTCTCTGTAGGCTACTGCCCATGAAAACAATAGAATTAAGTCACAGTCCCCTGATCAACAGGTACTATTAAACAACAATTTACATGTTATTCCATTAATTCTATAACAAGACATTAATTCCCCCTTGTTAACCGCCGTTTTGTCCCCCCTTGTGGTGGCCATTTTGTCCCCCAAAGATGGGGAGACAAAACAGCGGTTAACCCTTTCACCGCCAATGTCACATTTATGCACCACAATGGTATTGGTATTAGGTACTTTATAGTCAAGTCACAGAAACGTCTCTGTGAAATTCGGGTTGCTCCCACCTGGAGAGCATGTCGCAGCCAGAAGCGCGCCACCCTTTTTTTTTTGTGTGGCAAATTTCTGTGACTGATGAAGAAGGAAACGGGGGGTGGGGAAATAAATTTAGACCAAATGACAACTTTTTCGTTGCCACTGGGTTTAACGTGTGCTAAGTGCTAACGTGTGCTAAGTGCAAGGGAGGCTTAACACCCATGTCACCAAAAGGCAACAACTTAGAGTCTGTTATCCGAAGACCCTATTTTCTTAATTTTGGGAGGTAAGGATAGACCTTACTTTATACATGTAACTGAGGAATTCCCAATATTGCAGATAATTGTTTTTTCTTTACCTAGCTAATTTAAGGGTATTTTTTGTTGAGAAATGGCTGGCGGCGAAAAGGGTTAACACCTCTACAGTTGTCAAAATGCATTATTTGCACAATCCCACAACCTAGGTTTAATCTTTCTAGAAAATAATAGTATCCATCATTACAGGTAGCCAAATTGCCGAAAGCAACTGCGTGTTCATGCATCTTTGAGGGCACATACCAACATAAAAGTGTGGCTGTACAAATCATGGCGAAATGAAGCCATTTCCAACATAGTGTCTGACCTTCCAGAACCAGACGACCTGCTTGGTGTTGCGCTGGTAGTGCCTGTAGATGGTGTTCTTCTCCCAGTCGTCCACATCCACCTCCTGCATGCCACACAGCATCAGCTGCACACACACACACACACACCATCAACACATGGTACATGGCTAGATACTTTCAGCTGTATTTCAGCTACACATGTTGTCTACATCCTGCATGCCACACAGCTTCAGCTGCACACACACACCATCAACACTTGGTACATGGCTAGATACTTTCAGCTGTATTTCAGCGACACATGCATGCTGTCTACAATTCCTGCATGCCACACAGCTTCAGCTGCACACACACACACACCATCAACACTTGGTACATGGCTAGATACTTTCAGCTGTATTTCAGCGACACATGCTGTCTACATCCTACATGCCACACAGCATCAGCTGCATACACACACACACACACCATCAACACTTGGTACATGGCTAGATACTTTCAGCTGTATTTCAGCTACACATGTTGTCTACATCCTGCATGCCACACAGCATCAGCTGCACACACACACACACACACACACCATCAACACATGGTACATTGCTAGATACTTTCAGCTACACATGTTGTCTACATCCTGCATGCCACACAGCATCAGCTGCACACACACACACACACACACACACCATCAACACATGGTACATGGCTAGATACTTTCAGCTGTATTTCAGCGACACATGTTGTCTACATCCTGCATGCCACACAGCTTCAGCTGCACACACACACACACCATCAACACTTGGTACATGGCTAGATACTTTCAGCTGTATTTCAGCTACACATGCTGTCTACAATTCCTGCATGCCACACAGCATCAGCTGCATACACACACACACCCCATCAACACATGGTACATGGCTAGATACTTTCAGCTGTATTTCAGCTACACATGTTGTCTACAATTCCTGCATGCCACACAGCATCAGCTGCATACACACACACACCCCATCAACACATGGTACATGGCTAGATACTTTCAGCTGTATTTCAGCTACACATGTTGTCTACAATTCCTGCATGCCACACAGCATCAGCTGCACACACACACACACACCATCAACACTTGGTACATGGCTAGACATTTAACAGCTAACTGTACTACAGCTACCAACACTGGCTTCATCAACATTATACTTCATGCTGAACATGTTAAACTGATAACACAGCCTCCCTACACCAGAAATAACTTCATATTATAAATAAATATGGTCTGATTGTCTTGAAGCAACTGAACTCACTGAGCCTACCAGATTGAGTCATACAGCTGGGTGCTTTACCAAAGTGAATCAGAAATGACTAAAGCCTGTCAGGTTTCTGTCATCATTTGCTTGCCATATTGGTCATTTAATCAGTCATGTGCAATGCTTCTCCCTTTCTCTCAACCTTCCTTCCAACATCTAAACGTAACATTTGTGTGCATGTGCTCAGACTTATGTCATCCTTTCTGTCAGCACAAAATGCTCTAAGCTTCCAAAAATGGAATTTGATTTGTGTGACTAAGTGATAAGGTGATTTTTTTTTTCTTGACAAAGACCCTAGCATCTCATAGTAAGACCAATAATGTAGTAGATTTACTATTACTTCAAAATCAGATTTGTCTTAAAATCTGTGGGGTGCTCCTTTATAACAAGAAGCACCTTTTAGTCCAGAAAATATGATAGGTTGAAAAATCTTCCCCTCGGCATGTGTGCAAGACGTACCTCCAGCTCTCTCTCATCAAAGTACTGGAGCCACTGGAGGGGCACCACCTCATTGAAGCCCTCCAGGAAGGCCTTGGTCTGCTCCTCCACCCCCCGCGTGAACCGCCACTGCGTCATCAGGCTGAAAGCACACACAGTTCGTAGTGCAGGACGCTTAGAAGTTAGAAAATACTACCTAAGGTTGAAATGAAAACACACACACACACACACACACACACACACACCAGGGATAGGAATTGGCCAAAGTGCTTCAGAAGCACAAAGGCCGGGGTGCATGGCCAATGCTACGGTGGCGGGCCCAGGAAAGCAAAGCCCCCCCCCAGCTGAAAATGGATTTTTGTTGTTTTTGAAAGCCATTTGGTGACCTCTCATGAGAGATGAATTGGCAAAAAATGTACAATAAAACAAGTTACTTTTCATGTCCTTATAATTGTTTACAACATTCATACAGCTGACAAAAAAACAAACTTGAGCTTGATTTTCCCCATTGGCTTCTTTATTCTGAACAAGTTGTGGCTAATACAATTACAAATGACGTATTTTTCCACAATAAAACTCACCAAAAAAATAAATACACGTAAAAGCTGGGTAGCCACAGGCACACTAATCTAGGTTACTCACGGAAAACTTGTAATTGTTCATATGTGTTCTATCAAAATGTTTTTCAACCGAAAACAAAACTAACATACCCTATTTTGTTCACCAACATTTTATTTAGAGGAGTGTATAGAAAGTACTTTAGAGCGCAACAACCACCTTTTATTTATTTAAGAAAATTTACATAGCGCTTCACCTTTAAGTTCTAAGTGCTTTACAATTGCACTAAAATGATTCATATTAAAAACAACCCCTTACACACACACACACCCCTCCCTAACCTTCACATTCTTACACACACACACACCCAAGTGTTTGCTTGCTTTATTCCACATTGAATTTTGACAGCAGTCATTTTTTGAACTTGCACACACATGCGCACACAAACAAATATGTACATATACTGGGAAGTAAATACACCCATGGGTGCATAATTCCCATCCCTGAGACACACACACACACACACACACACACACACACAGCACAGAGTTGGCACAGCTTAGGATCCAGCAGGTAAAAGAATAAAAAGAGGGAGTCTCACTTGAGGTACTCCTCCTTGTTCTCCTCAGTGACGCGGATGTCCCCGCCCCCTGGCTTCAGGTCGTGCTGCTCTATCTTGCCCAGCACGTCAAAGTCAGCGCAGAAGAACAGCTCCAGTCCGCAGTCCTCAATGTTGTTGTCTCTGAAAGGACCACAGACAGAAAGGTATGCACACATAGAGGTATGCATTCAAGGGTATGCACACACACACACACAGGTACGTGTGAGCACACACAAACGCATGCACGCACACACACACACAACATATCCACGCACACACACACACATGCACAGAGGTGGCACACAGAGAGAAGTACACATACACACACAAACAGGTATGCACGCACACTTGACCAACTGCAGAGACTGATCGAGCCATAAAATGCAGACTATAAGCCACTACTTTTCCCCTCAATTTTGGCCTATGCTGCTTAATAATAATAATAATAATAGTGAAGCATTTATATAGCACGCTCCTCCACCCAATGTGGAGCTCTAAGCACTTAACAAAGAATTACAAAAAACAAGTAGTTCAACAGACATATAATAGCTCACACAAATGCAAATAGGCATACACACACATGCCCCCCCCCCCCCCCCCCCCCCCTCAAACACATGCACGCACGCACTCACATACACACCATCATCACCACTCACCCCACCCAAAACACAACACATGATACAACTGTTGAATAAAGCACCAACATTCTCTCTCTCTCTCTCTCTGTCTCTCTCTCTCTCTCGACAAAGTTGATGTAGACAGTCAACACACACAGTCAGCAAAAATAAAGGGGGGTGGGGGTTGAGACGAGGATCAAAAGTAACATGGTTGTGGTGCTGTTTGAATAGGTAGGTTTTGAGAGCTGTTTTGAAAGATTGTAAATACTGGATATGACGAATTTCGTGTGGCAAGTCATTCCAAACTGATAGGTCCGAAAAGGAAAAGAAGCGCTCTCCAAACATTTTTGCTTGTGTACTTGGGACACTGAGGATTTTGGAATCTGAAGATGACCCCAGTTGCCTTGATGGAGTATAGACAGAAAGCATGTCAGAAATGTAGCTTGGGGCATTTCCAGAGAAATAAGACTGACATAGAGTGGACATTTTGTAATCAATGATGGGAAGCCAATGGAGGGAGATCAGGAGTGGTTGAACATGATGATACTTAGAGGCCTTTCGAACAAGCCTGGCAGCGGTGCACCTTCTAGTGCAGTTTGTACTCACTTGACCCACTGCAGGGACTGGTAGTACTCTGGCTTATATAGCGGTGCACCTTCTAGTGCAGTTTGTACTCACTTGACCCACTGCAGGGACTGGTAGTACTCTGGCTTATATAGCGGTGCACCTTCTAGTGCAGAGTTTGTACTCACTTGACCCACTGCAGGGACTGGTAGCACTCTGGCTTATATAGTGGTGCACCTTCTAGTGCAGTTTGTACTCACTTGACCCACTGCAGGGACTGGTAGTAATCTGGCTTATATAGCGGTGCACCTTCTAGTGCAGTTTGTACTCACTTGACCCACTGCAGGGACTGGTAGCACTCTGGCTTATATAGCGGTGCACCTTCTAGTGCAGAGTTTGTACTCACTTGACCCACTGCAGGGACTGGTAGTAATCTGGCTTATATAGCGGTGCACCTTCTAGTGCAGTTTGTACTCACTTGACCCACTGCAGGGACTGGTAGCACTCTGGCTTATATAGCGGTGCACCTTCTAGTGCAGTTTGTACTCACTTGACCCACTGCAGGGACTGGTAGCACTCTGGCTTATATAGCGGTGCACCTTCTAGTGCAGTTTGTACTCACTTGACCCACTGCAGGGACTGGTAGCACTCTGGCTTATATAGCGGTGCACCTTCTAGTGCAGTTTGTACTCACTTGACCCACTGCAGGGACTGGTAGTACTCTGGCTTATATAGTGGTGCACCTTCTAGTGCAGTTTGTACTCACTTGACCCACTGCAGGGATTGGTAGTACTCTGGGTCCAGGGTCTCCAGGTCCTTGATGGTCAGCTTCTTGTTTAGCATGCGCTTGTAGAATGGCAGGGTGAACCCGCTGTCGATGAACTTCCCATGGTACAGCGCCTGAAATTGAATTCAGGGTCAATCCCTCTCTATGGACGCGTCTGTGCATGTGTCTGCAGGGTTGCATTCGTAGAGGAGTCTGCCAATTTGTGTGTGTGTGTGTGTGTGTGTGTGTGTGTGTGTGTGTGTGTGTGTGTTTGCATGGCTGCATTTGTGCTAGGAGTCTGTCAGTTTTTGTCGAGAGTGTGTGTGTGTGTGTGTGTGTGTGTGTGCGTGTGCGTGCGTGCGTGTGCCTATGCGTGCTTCCATATATGCATATATTTGAGTATTTGCATGTGTTGTGCGTTGTATGTGTCTGCTTATAAATGACAATCGTATCCAGTCAAAAGAGATTCCTTATTGTAGCCTCATCAAATATAACCCAATATTCCCCCTTTTTAAATGACCTTTATTCACTCTTATTTTATGATCATTTAAGACAGTAAGTGAGTAACAGTCTAGTTTGGGTGAAATATTGGGTTACTGGTAAATCAACTCTTAAGTGAAATGTTGGGTTGATAGAAAACTGAATCGGAGTGAAATGTCGGGCTGATGTCCAACGTCTGGGTAAAATGTTGAGTTAATTTAATATAAAACCGTCATCATCTTTCCAGGTATGCGCATGCGCATACACGCAAACACACACACATAATTGATCACATTATTCCATTTATTTGAAATAATGGAAATGTACATAACATATTTTGGTAAGTAAATGTGATGTTTTAAATGTTTCGTCGTTGATGTTGATGTATATATTGTACATAATATGCTATTCACCCAGTCCCCATCCTCCTTCCTGTCTTTGGAATATTTGCTTGTTTCTTTAATTAATTGTTTACTTGTTTTTCTTGTTCGCTACTTTGGAATGTTTAGTTCTTTATTTTTCTTTACATCATTTTTTATGGATGGCTTGTTGAAAAAAAAAGCATGTCATTTGCTTATACAATGTTCCCATCTGGAAATAAAATTTTGACTTGACATAACCCACTGCCACATTGAACTGACTGACCATGGCAATGAATCGTCCGATGAAGCGGAAGTAGAGCAGGTGGTCTGGGTTGATGCTGGAGGCGGGGTTGATCTGCAGACAGTAGTTGCTGTTGCTGGCGTACTCAAACAGGCAGTACATGGGGTTCAGCACGTCGTGGGACAGGTGGAAGAACCACTCCCTGAAACCACCACACCAACGCAAGGCTCACTTGAAAGAAAACACCGAAATAATGCAAAACCCTGAAAACCCTTAGGCCAGTCACATTTTACATTTGCAGAATTGCTTCACTTTTTCATTTTCATTTATCTTTTTTCCAATTTTGTTCCAACTGTTGCAGCTTTTAGTTGTTGCATCTCCTAACACGATCATACTCACACATGATCAGAGAGCCTTGAATAGGACAGTTTACAGAAGACTTGAAATACTCAAGTCATTTGCTGATCTGCACAATCAGGCATCAGAATAGTCTGAAGTCCAATCCTCTTAAAACCGCGGTAAAAGGCCATAGACTATAGAGATACAATGCTGAAATCAGTTCCCAACACCACGAAAAAGGCTTAATATAGTGAAAAATCACTTTAAAATGCTATTTAATACAAAGGATAACACTGAATAAAAAGGCAAAAACTTTGACAAGAAAAGCCAATCCTCTGTCAGAAATTCTTAATCCTCTGATAATTCTGATGCCTGACAATATGCAACCAGATTTTCGTGATTTTATCCCAACAATAAATTTATTGTATCCATACCCCAAAACGCTTTACCAACCAATTTACATTTTAGGTTTCAGTGAAATCAGCCAATTCATAATTAAGAAACATAAACAACAGCTGTCATACACTGACACCAGTTTGCTCGTAAAATGTTACCTTTATTTGTAAGAAAAAGAGCAACATGAATACTATACTTAAACATTAGAGAAGAAGATCACCCTTATTACCATCTCTGCCACATTAAGCCCAGTCATCTGGTAACAAACTGGCCCAATCAATGACACCTGATGTGCCCTCACCTGGCCACACCCCCATAGTCCAGCCCCTCCTCCCCTTTGAAGATGATGTACAGCCTCCGCCGCAGGTCAAAGGGCTGCAGACGCATGATCTGCAACGTGACCACAGGAGTCCCGCTGCTATTATCTAGATACTCACATAGTCTATATACCGTGGGCATAAAACACTGCCACAAAAATATGACTTGTCAATATTTTTTATTGGTTTTGGTGGTGTGTACTTTAGGAGAAATGGGGAGGTTTTAATGACAAAACAGCATACCTTATTAATTGTAACTCTTTTTTTTCTCAAATGCATAAAAGTTTGAAGAACTTTTCCCTCGTCATGAGGGTTTCAATTTTATTTAGTTTCTTCTCCTTATGCCTGTTTAAACATCAAAGAGTGTTAATACAATGTGGAAAGCTTTTGTGGAAACATATTAATCAGATCGCAATGATGTACAATGTTCAAAATAATGATCTGCATGCATAAAATTCTTGAAAATTTTATTTTTATCTGAATTTATATCCCCATGGAGACTTCTTTATCCACACATATCTAAAACACTTCATAACATTTCACACTGTTCAAACTTGTCTAAACAGTAGAGTCTTTAAGAAAGAAAATTAAATGATTTTTGTTTAATTGTTGTTGTTTTTTACCAGAGCAGGCAGTTTCACAGAGATTTATTTCCAATGCAAAGGGATCTCCAAAAGGTTTCTTTGTAACTTGGGCAAAGTGCATTCAAAGATATTCTCCTCAACACCTCCCACACCCCACCCACCCTTAAAAAAAAAAGTTTTACCTGTGCAAAGGAATCTTCAAAGAGGTTTTCTCGCGACACGTTGATTTTGACATGGCCAGGCAAGGCGTTGGAATGACAGAGGTAACGGAACTGTCCCAGTTTCCAGCGGAAACTACGTTCATACTGAATTGGCACACCGTATGCTCCTTTCGGTCTGTTAACACACACCACACATTTTTTTCACTGCACGGGCCTACACATACATGATTCATTACTGTAATTCTATTATGACATCACACATCTGTCAATACACAACACCCTTTTTCTTTTTAACTATCAGCCTCCATCACTATCATGTTTGACTTGCCGACGTTTGATTATACACCTACAATATATACACGAGGTTCTCTTGTTATTTGAAGATTGAGCACAGCTAAGAAAGAACCAAATTAGGTTAGGAAAATTATGATAATGTTGTCTCTGGTTCTGCACTCACTAGGCATGCTTTCTATCCAGACTGATTAAAGTAATTCAATGAAAAATATGATCTAATTTGACTTCTGAGTATTCTGCCTGATAAAATAATGAAAACAAATATTAATAATAATCATGTTCAAAGAACAAATAAAAACTCATATAATCAACCAGATATGCCTCAGTGTTTAAATTAAACAAGCACCAAAAGCTGAACAATTTTGAGATACAAATTTCACCTTAATAAATATACAAGAAAGGAAATGAAGCAATCCGATACACCCGCCCCCCCCCCTCCCCCCAAAAAAACCACTTGCATTTCTGCCTACCATCCCCTGTCCCCCACCTCACACCCTCAGCCATTCCCCAAAACGTCAACGCTGCACTGACCCCTTTGACGACCCTCCGCGGGGGTCCTGGAAGGTGGTGGTGCGCGTGTTGTGGTCCACAAAGTAGCGCACCCCTTCCTGCGTATAGCGCATCTCCCAGCCCTCCGGTAACGGGTCTTCCTGTATGATTCTGGGCACCACCACACACACGCAACATCTTTCATCATGCACATTGACGGAAAACATTCAGTGCAGCCTAGTACAGTAGAACCTCCCTTATAAGATTCCATCCCACATAGGACCTACTTCTCTGAGACATTGCCCTTCTTTGTAAGTATTAAAATTACCTCCCTAATAAGACCCCTCCCTTATAAGACCTCATTTTGGATGGTTTGTGAAGGTCTCATAAGGGAGGTTCCACTGTAGTAACATGCTCCATTACAAACAGGCATAAGTCAACTACATACTCTTAAGTTACAAAAACTGCCAAACCATTTTAATCGATCTTGGAAGCAAATTGCTATTTGAAATGCATAATTTTAGGGATTTTAATTGATCTCGGTCATAGTCAATGCTAATTCAAATGCACAATTTCAGATCATTGATCACTCTCAGTTTCATGCATCTGCATGCATCACACAGTGATATTTTTTAAACTGCAATGCGAGAATATTTAATTCAGCATACTTTACTAAATTTGTTTTGAGCCTTCTCCTTCTTTTTAAGGACAGCTTCCCTCCCTTTCGGGTACTTTTTTTTTTTTTACACAGACAATCTTCCTGGGTTTTATATACAAAATGGCAGGTAGGATCCATTACTGGTGAAAAATATCAAGAAACAAGGCCATATGACCTAGCAACATTTAAGTAATGCCAGGGACATCCAACAACGTAATAAACATATCAACTTTCTTAAATCATAAACGCTTTCACACAAATCTTTGTCGAAATTGATCAATATTTTAAAAAATATTCCCATCAGCTTAAAGATAATAAGCTTCCAAAGGACCATTGGAGCTTCATATGACAAATAACAATATTAGAAAACCTTCAACTTTTAAATCAAACACTTTGACTCCACAGGAAAGGCATAAAAATGATAGAGATAAAAGGCAGCTCAGCTTACCCCTGTGTTCTGGGGTCTTCCCACTGGGTGGCTCTGTTCTTGTGGTTCACAAAATACACACGCCCACTGGGATCTGCTCGCTTCTCTGGAAAAATAATAAATCACATTATGTACCTCCTCAGTCAATGTAAATCCTAAAGAAGGTAGAGGGAACCCTTTGAGCATGTGTACACTTGATTGCGCTCACATGCGCATGCACATACATACAAACACCAAACCGCAATCACCCCATCCATCAGGCAGAGGCCCCAATGGATCATTATCAGTGGAAGGCTGGGCAGTCTGTGGGAAGAGGAACCTCTGGTTCATGGCGTCCATGGTGCGGTTGTTTCTCCACTGCTGCCAGATGTTCTCTCTTACACACACACGCCCTCTCTCTCTCTCACCCCATCCATCAGGCAGAGGACCCAAGGGATCATTATCTAAAGAACTATCGGCCTGTCTCTAATCTTTCATTCCTTTCTAAGCTTACGGAAAAGGTGGTTCTTAAACAGCTGTCTGACCATCTTCAGGTAAATGATCTCTACTATCCAAACCAGTCTGCTTATCGAGCAGATCACAGTACTGAGACAGCCCTCTTAAAGATAACGAACGACCTGCTCACTGCCTTGGATGAAAACAAGGTTTCTCTTCTCTCTCTCCTTGATCTTTCTGCAGCGTTTGACACTATTGACCACTCCATCCTCATTTCTAGACTGCACACCTCCTTTGGTCTATCTGGGGCTGTTCTTTCCTGGTTTTCTTCCTACCTCTCTGATCGCACACAGAAAGTTGTTGTCAATGGTTCTCCATCTCTTCCAAAAGGTCTTCAGTTCGGTGTGCCCCAAGGTTCAGTCTTAGGCCCTATCCTTTTTGTTCTTTATACCCAACCTCTCTCCGCCATCATCAACCAGCATTCTATTCTACATCATAGCTTTTCTGATGACAATCAACTGTACATTTCTGCCCACCTGAGTCAATTAGATCAAATGATTTCTTCTTCTAAGTTGTGCATCTCTGCTGTTAAAACATGGATGTTTTACAACAAACTGCAACTGAATGCTGATAAGACAGAGATGATTCTTGTAGCCTCTAACCACACAATTAAAACTCAGGTTCTCCCAGGTTCTGTAGACATTGATGGCACTGAGATCAAGCTATCGGCATCCGTCCGCAATCTAGGTGTTACTTTGGACCAAACCCTTTCTTTCAAACAGCATGTTTCCAATGTTTGCAAGGCTTGCTATCTAGAACTTCGAAGAATTAGTTCCATCCGTCGTTTCCTCTCTCAGGATGCCCTGAAGACTCTAGTATGTGCTTTTGTCCTGTCTCGCCTTGACTACTGTAACTCACTTCTTGCTGGCTGTCCATCAATTCTCATCTCTAAGCTCCAACGGGTCCAGAATAATGCTGCTCGTCTCATTTCTCGCTCCCCTAGGTACGATCACATCACTCCGGTTCTTCGTTCCCTACATTGGCTCCCAGTTCAATCACGTATTGACTACAAAATTCTCCTCCTTGCCTTCAAGTCACTGAATGATCAAGCTCCCCAGTATCTCTCTGATCTTCTTCATCTCTATGTCCCAGCTCGCCAACTACGTTCGTCTTCTGATTCTCGTCTCCTTTCCATTCCCTCCATCCGTCTCAAATCTGCTGGCCAACGTTCTTTTTCTTGTCAAGCACCATCTCTGTGGAATTCTCTGCCTTCTCCTCTCCGACACTCCAACTCAGTCTCCTCATTCAAAACCTCTCTTAAAACCCATCTTTTTCCTGCTGCGCCCTAAATATTTGATCAGTTGTCTATCGTTGTGTGCACGTGAGGGAAGATTGATTTAAGAGGTTTGTGCTGTGTTTTGTGGTGCGTGTGTGTGTGTGTGTGTGTGTGTGTGTGTGTGTGTGTGAGTGTGTGTGTTGTGTGTGTGTGTGTGAGCATGAATGTGTGCTTGTGTGTATTTTGGTTTTGTGGGTTGTGTGTGCACGCATGTGTGTGTGTTTGTGTGCGTGTCTGTGTGTCTGTCTGCGTGCGTACGTTGTGTGTGAGGGTGTTTGTGTCTGCGTGTTGGTGTATGTGGTCAGTCCATGCGGCTCAGTTGCTGTGACTTACCGAATGGGGTATGAACGAGTTGGCGTCAATAATTGTGTGTGTGTTGTGTGTGTGTGTGTGTGTGTGTGTGTGTGTGTGTGTGTGTGTGTGTGTTTGTGTGTGTGTGTGTGTGTGTGCGTGTGTGTGTGCGCGTGTGCGTGTGTGTGTGTGTGTGTGTGTGCGTGTGTGTTAGAGAGAGAGAGAGAGTTGCTTTGCATATGCACTGTTGGTGGTTGGTGTCACTCTTGAATGTTGTTTTTTGTTATCTGTTGATGAATAATTGATTGTAAAGCGCTTTGGGCTCATCTGAGGTAAAGCGCTATATAAATGTACTGTTATTATTATTATTATTATTATTATCAGTGGAGGGCTGGGCGGTCTGTGGGAAGAGGAACCTCTGGTTCATGGCGTCCAATGTGTGGTTGTTTCTCCATTGCTGCCAGTTGTTCTCTCTCTCTCTCTCTTGCACACACACGCCCTCTCTCTCTCTCACCCCATCCATCAGGCAGAGGCCCCAAGGGATCATTTTCAGTGGAGGGCTGGGCAGTCTGTGGGAAGAGGAACCTCTGGTTCATGGCATCCATGGTGCGGTTGTTTCTCCACTGCTGCCAGTTGTTCCAGTTGTTGAGGGTCTCGGTGTTAGGGCGCTGCCAGGTGGTGGTGCGCGTGTTGTGATCCACATAGTACACCCGCCCCTGCTGGTCCACACGACGCTCCCACCTGGTCAGGGAACTACCATGTTAATCAGGCTTACCGTATTTTTTTTAGTCAGCCTTACCGCATTTTTAAGGTCAGGCTTTTTACAGTCTGGCTTACAGTATTTTACTGACTGTAAGGTGCATCTCTTTATTATAGGCACACCCTCCAAATTTTACGCTGATTTTGTTACAAAGTTCCTGACTACCATATTTTTCGGACTATAATGCACTCCCCAAATTTTACACTAAATTCAGATTTTGTTACAACATTTTTTTTACTATATTATCAGTCATATTATAAGGCACAGGGGTCTCATTCTGGGAGAAAAAAGTATCGCCGTATAGTCTAACAAAAATATGGTATATCAATAGTCATATTATAAAGGCCAGCCATCAGAATAGTTTGGAGTTCAATCCTCTGAAAACCGCGGTAAAAAGGCCACCAAGGCCCCAGATTGTTGAGGGACAACACTAAAATCAGTTCCCAACATGATCAAAAAGGCTCAGTACAGTGAGGAATCACTTTAAAATGAAATTTAACCCAAAATAAATCTGAATAAGAAAAGTAAAACCTCTGACAGTAGAAGGCAATCCTCTGTCGGAAATTCTGAATCCTCTGACAATTCTGATGCCTGAAAGACGCAGGTGTCTCAGTCTGAGAACAAAAAACCCACTACAGTATCGCCTTATAGTCCATAAAATATGGCAACTCATTTCCCCTTGTCCTAAGACTTTATAATGTAGAACAAAGCAACAACTGGTACCTGGGCCTGACAGTTGTCTGTGACACAGCCCTTGCATTCTCTGTCCCTGTACTACGCTCATGGGTACATGCCATGACCAAAGAGTTTGCCTGAACTTTCCATCACCATCATTTATCTCCAATGTCTTCACTATATACTATTCATGGGTGCATGCCATGACCAAAGAGTTCGCCTGAACTTTCCATCACCATCATTTATCTCCAATGTCTTCACTATATACTATTCATGGGTGCATGCCATGACCAAAGAGTTCGCCTGAACTTTCCATCACCATCATTTATCTCCAATGTCTTCACTATATACTATTCATGGGTGCATGCCATGACCAAAGAGTTCGCCTGAACTTTCCATCACCATCATTTATCTCCAATGTCTTCACTATATACTATTCATGGGTGCATGCCATGACCAAAGAGTTCGCCTGAACTTTCCATCACCATCATTTATCTCCAATGTCTTCACTATATACTATTCATGGGTGCATGCCATGACCAAAGAGTTCGCCTGAACTTTCCATCACCATCATTTATCTCCAATGTCTTCACTATATACTATTCATGGGTGCATGCCATGACCAAAGAGTTCGCCTGAACTTTCCATCACCATCATTTATCTCCAATGTCTTCACTATATATTATTCATGGATGCATGCCATGACCAAAGAGTTCGCCTGAACTTTCCATCATAACCCTTGCTAAAACGGCCAATTTAATAATAATAATAATAATGAATATTTAGGGCGCTTAATCTTAACAAAAGCCCTAAGCGCTTACAATAATGATAAAAACAATACTAACAAAATGAAAAGCTAGACAACACACAAAACACTCACACGAACTTGAGGTCAAACACACACACACACACACACCAACACACACACACACAGACACACACACACAGTCCACACACAAACAACACACACACACACACACACCAACACACACCCACACACACACACAGACACACACACACCAAAAAAAAACTATAAAAAAAAATCAAAATCAAAATTCATTTACGATTGTTTTAAAGAAAGAGCAAAACAATAGGCCTACTAAACAAAGATCATGGCTATAGACATGTTTTCCTCTTTTACATCTCAAAATATAAGGAGCAATCCTGTTAGTTTAAATTGATAATGTTTTGTGCCAAATAAGTCTTGTTTTTGACTTCTAAGGCAATAAACAGCTGTTCTGTTCTGTTCTGTTCACACACCAACAAAACACACACACACACGCGCGCACATGACTCAATGGATAACCTTTGCAGGAGGAGGAGGAGAAAGATTATGTTTTGAAGAGAGTTGTTTTGAGGGATGACTTGAAAGAAGAGAGGCTGTTTGAGGTTCAGAGTGCAGAAGGGAGGCCGTTCCAGGAGGAGGGAGCTTGCAAAGAAAAAGAACGTTCGCCAAGAGTTCTGGCACGGAAATGAGGGATCTGCAGAACGTGAGTGTCAGAGGAGGAGCGAAGCAGTCTAGTGGGAGTATAAATCGATAGAAGATCAGAGAGATATGATGGGGCCAAACCATTCAGCGACTTGTAACATAATAGAGAGAGTTTATACTCAATGCGCTTTTCAACAGGGAGCCAGTGGAGAGATTGAAGCAAAGGAGAAACATGAGAGGTCCTCGGGCATTTCAGGATGAGGCGAGCAGCATTATTTTGGACTTTCTGCAATTTAATCAGGAGATTTTGTGGGCAGCCAGCAAGGAGAGAATTACAGTAATCAAGTCTTGAAAGAACAAAGGCAGAAATGAGGGTTTTGGTGGCTTCTTCAGACAGAAGATGACGTACAGAACTGATGCGCCGAAGCTCCAAATAGCAAGCACGGCAGACAGAAGAAATTTGACTTTGAAAAGAGAGTATCTGGTCCAGTACAACGCCTAGATTGCGCACGGTAGTAGAGGTCTGAATGAGAGAGTTTCCAAGTTGGACAGAAGTAGGGACAGAGATTGTAGACATGAGCCTTTTTGATAGAATGAAAATCAGTTCAGTTTTGTCGTTGTTTAGCTGGAGCTTGTTGCAAGTCATCCATGCCTTGATGTCAGAAATACATAGCTGTGTACGTTCAATGATGGAGGGGAGTAGAGATATCACCAGAGGTGTAGATTTGGTTGTCATCAGAGAAGCAGTGATGGTAAATGTCATGATGGGCTACAATGTCAGAAATAGGTTGAGTGTATAGAACAAAAAGAATGGGACCCAGAACAGAGCCCTGGGGAACTCCATGCTTCAAATCGGCTGAACTTGAAGAGAAGCCGTTGACAGAGACAACTTGAGTACGACCGGAGAGGTACGAGTGAAACCATGTCAGTGCATTAGAAGAGATGCCAAAAGTATGTTGAAGTCTAGAGAGGAGGGTGGAGTGATCGATGGTATCAAAGGCAGAAGACAGGTCTAGAAGAGAGAGCAGAGAAACCTGACCACCATCAAGAGCAGACAGAAGATCGTTTACTATCTTCAACAGAGCGGCTTCTGTGCTGTGTCCAGTGCGATAGGCAGACTGCAAGGAATAGAGTAGGTTGTTGCGGTCGAGGTGATTTTGGAGATGGAGAAGTGCAATCTTTTCAATGATCTTAGAGAGGAAAGACAAGTTGGAGACAGGTCGGTAGTTTTTCAGGTTTTCAGGGTCAAGAGAGGGTTTCTTCAAAAGAGGTCGAACAACAGCAGTTTTCAGTGCAGACGGGAAACAACCAGAGGTGAGCGATTCATTTACCACAAAGGTAATGTAAGGCAACAAATCATCAATGCATGCAGACAATAAAGAGGAGGGGAGGGGATCAAGAACGCATGTTTTGATGGCAGTCTTCTTGATGAAATCTTTGACAACAGCATCTGTCACAGGTTCAAAGTCAGTCAATGGAATGCCAGAGAAAGAGTTGTAATGAACTTTGGGCAATTTAAGAGGAAATATAGCAGTAGAAGAGTCCTATCTTCAGGCAGACCACTGCCTGAACCAGCATTAAATTGCCTGAATTCAGGCTTCAGGCACACCCACATGCACCCCTGTACGGTCTTCCCTCTCCCGGTCAGGGCAAGTGCTTCTCAGATAAATTTGTCTGACTCAAGACTACTTTATTACCTCATACATGAGAAATTATTTTGTCACTAAGGCACTAGGGGTACTAAAGGCAAACTTACAGGGTGCTAAGGGTAAACTTTCCTCACATGTGTAGCCAATGCCAATAACTTCACTTATATTTCAGCTACTGCTGATGTTTTCACCTTCAATTTACAGTCAATGCTTGTAGCTAAGTACTGCTAGTCAATCAGTAACATACCATTTAGTCTTTTTTGTTTAAATAATTGCTTGACTTAATATGCTAGCATAATCATATATATCACATGTTCATTTCACACAAACTGGTTTCTCTTTCCCACTTAAACCCGAGTTAAAACTTAACTGACTCGAGTAAATACATGTAAATATTTTTGATCCTCATTGCTTTTTATCATTTCCCAAAGCTGTTTCTGATTTCCTCTGTTGTCATCCATTAAAAATAAAATGGATCAAAAATATTTACATGTATTTACTCGATGTCATCAGGTCAGTATGTGATACGTTGGTGGCAGTCAAGGGGGTAACATTAGACACAGCGGCCGAAGCTGAACAGCGAAAAACAATGAACGAACATAAAACAGCTGAATCAGACAGAAAACTTCAAAACACATTTTTCTTCATAACTTCCGACCCACAATTTAGCGGAGCATTTATCTTCCAACAGACCCTTCCTGACTCTACATTGAATGGCCTGAATTCAGACTACAGACATACACAATTGTTCCTCTGCCCTTCGGTACCTACCCAGGAGGCAGAGGCTGCGGTCGTTCCCAGGTGGTGGTGCGCGTGTTGTGGTCCACAAAGTACATTCTGCCCTGCGTGTCCTTACGCATCTCCCACCTGATGCGTTCACAGGCACACACACACATGTGCAGGCAAGCACATACAACACACACAATTTTCAATTTCAATTTAATAATAATCCTTTGACCCCTCCTGGGGCATGGAGAATAAACAGAATATAAAGCAAGTGGCCACAAGCAAAAAATAAACATTCATCAAACAAACTAAGCTGCAGTCTATTGTCAAACAACTTTTCCTGATCTTACAAATTTTGCGATTTTCAATTGGAATTTTGACTTGGACATAAACTGACAAAAGTAAAAAACAGACTTCTTATTTATATAATACCTCGGCAAAATATCTCGATGTTCTTCAAAATATGGACATTCAATTACAAAATGATATTCATCACCAATAACACCCATATCACATTTTTCACACAAACGGTCCTGTCGGTCAAGTCCAAGTCGTCGTCCTGTTTCAATTGTTAATTTATGACAACTACATCTAAATTTAATTAAACATAATATATTTACACACACACAAACATGCTCACAAAATACATACACACTTGGGCAACACACACAGAGCAGCTTATCATCTGTGTCCCAAATGCAAGGCAGGCTTCAAAGCCCATCTCCTGATTCCTTACAACAGTCATATCACTCAGAATTGAAATGGTACAAAGTTTGAACATCATATCATAACCAAGTCAACACTCAATAATTGTATATTTATACTCTCTCTATTTTGTTCAACTATCTGAAGGCTTATTTCCATAAAAAGTACACAAAATGACATAATTTTGTCCGTCTAGAACGAAGAGCCTTTGCTTCACTGTGGAAAATCACAGGTTCTTGAAGGTGATGATGGCATCATCAGTAGTTTTTTCGTTGTTTTTTTAAAGAGCATAAGTTCACATAAGATATTATTTCAATAAAGAAATTTGCAAAGACCAGAGAATTTCTTTGTTCAATAGAAGAAAATCTCAACAATGACAAAAGAAAGTACCGTATTTTTCTGACTATAAGGCGCACCCCCCAAGTTTTACACAAAAATCAGATTTTCTTACTATATTATCAGTCATATTATAAGGCGCAGGGGTCTCAGTCTGGGGAAAAGTATCGCCTTATAGTCCGAAGAATACAGTAGATGAAGACAGAGGTACTGACCCAGGAGGCAGGGGCTGGTTGGGGTCAGCAGGCATTGCAGTGCTGCCGTCACCAGACGGAGGGGCAGGGCCTCCTGGGGAGGCTGGACACACAAACAATCTGTTACCACTCTGATTCATTCTTCATAGTCACACTTCCATTCTTCTTCGTCTTCTGTGTTCCCACGGGCCATATGGCCATAATGGATGAAATAAAGTTGCTACACAGAACTTCCAGGTGAGGGGAACCCTTTGCACTAAAGGATCCCCTGGTATCTTCACAGGCGAATTATTCCACTGATTTGCCTCAAGAAATCCCTACTAGTAATAAATCCTTTCAATGCAAATTGAAGCACCAACCGCACCATTTTCTACCACCGTTCACACACTCACCAGCCCCCTCAGTGCTGGCGCTGTTTGAGGGACTGCCAGCAGAACCGGCGGACGTGGCGGTGGCCTGGGGGGTGGTGGGTGCTGGGGGAGGGCTCAGCCCCGGGGGGACGGGGGGCAGAGGCATGGAGCCGCGCTGCTGGGCTGCCGGCTGTTGGGGATTATTGGCCGTGGCCCCCGAGGCCTGACCGGCCGCTGCGTTGGCCCCCCGGGGGGTGCGACCCGCTCCTCCCCTGGATTCAGACCCGGACCCCCCTGCAGGGGGTGAGGTGGAGGATGGGGTGGGAGTGCCGTTGGGGATTGCTGAGGATCGAGGACCTGCCCAATCGATAGAATGGTGTTGATGTGTCAAGGCATGGATGTGTGGATCTGTCTGATGTGTGGTTTTGTATGCGATCAAGCCAGTGTTGTTAGAAAATTGAATATATTTGTGAAAGTATGTATATGTTTTACGTCCTCTCGGTTACAAAAAACCATATGGGACAGTTCTTTAAATAAAGTTAATAATTGTGAAAGTATGTAGTCATGTAGTATATATTTTGCAAATTCATTTATATAGTAAAAAAAGAAAGTTAAAAAGTTTCCCCTATCCCTGCCAACCCATTTCCATGCAACAACACCTCCCCCACCCCTAACTTTTCCATACTTCTTTCCTCTCATTGAGGCTTTAGGTCTCTACCACACACTGTGTATCTGGGGACCAAAGTTTCTCATACCCATTTCACTTTTCCTTTATTTTCCAATACCCCTAAACCACATATAAAACTCTTCTCTTTATACAGATCTATCAACAGGTCTTTATAGTTTTCATTATTATATTATTAGCTCCAGTATTATCCTAATAACCACCAGTCGCCGCGGTGTAGTGGTCAGCGTCGCGGACTAGTGGCTGGGAGGTCTTGGGTTCGAATCCCATCAGAGGCGAGTTTTTTCGGTCCTGGACCGACTCCTACCCAGAGTGAGTGGGTATGGGCTCAATGGGAAGACTGAAACCACACAGTCGAGCTTCATCCGCTTAACGGATGCGATTCTGAGTGTTGCTCTAATTTCAAGACCAACACTGCAGGTGTCTGTAGTTCTCGGCCTGGTTGACGCCGGGATATCATTATGAAAGGAAGTGTAGAATACAGCCCTGCCATGCAGTCTCAGACCAATATGGAACTCCATAGCATCAGCATCATCATCATCGTTATCATCGGCCTCAGTTTCCATCAATCATAAAAATATAAAAAAAATGTCTCAAATTCTGTGGCTTTGCATGCCCTGCTCTCATGGTGACCTCAGTCTGTTTCCAATCCAGTCTATGCCTTGGGGATCAGTGTGTTCTGGGGAGCTGTTGGTGGACGGTCGTGGTGGCGCCCTCGGAGGAGGACCTCACTCACACTGGCTCCGCGACTAAGAGAATAGTGTCGTCAGTAGGGGGCTTAGTAGGTGGTGTCCTGAACAGGATCCACTGAACTCCACCGAAGTGACTCAGCAGCAGTGCAGTGTCTCCTCGGTTGGTTGCCTCCTGACGGCCTAACATAGATTCACTCCCCTTGGACTGCTGGTCTCGGATTCTGCGACTTGAACAAACCGGGGTGTAGCTGCGAATTGGGATTCGGAACGAGCGGCGTGGGAGCAACGCCACTGTACGGCCCAGAAGATGGGACAGCAACAAACAAACAAAATTATCCTAATAACAGGAACTAAATTTACAGATTGAAAAAAAATCCCCACTATCGCTTCTTCTGTTATAAAGATAAAGTCCATTTCCAAACATATACATGGATACTGTGGGGACCTACCGTTAGTGGGCTTCTTGGGAAAATGCCTCATGTTGACCTCCAGCCCGTGAAGAACGACGTTAATATCTCCATGTTTGCCCTTCTCTCCCTTCAGGTCCAGTGTCTTCTTCAAATTGTTCACTGTCGAGACACACAACAACAGGGTAAAGAAAACATACAACTAGTAACATGCGATAATACTGTGTAGCATCAGTGATGTCCCGAGACCCCGGCTCTAGGACATAGTCCTATTAAAACTGAAAATGTCCTATTGTGTTCTTCCCTATCGGGACAAATGTCCTATTAAAATGTAACACTGGCAGACTGTGTTCTGTTGATTTCTGCAAGAGCCAGAACATTTTGTCCTATTGATTTTGTTGTTGTTAGTGTGTCCTATCATTTTCATTCTCAGCGCATCACTATGTGTCTGATATGGCTTAAGTCAAGCAACCGGTAAGAACAAATTGCAACAATAAGAACAGAATACTATTACAGTGATGTACCGAGGATCAAAAAGTGATAGGACAAACTATCCTGAGGCCAGAGAAATTAATAGGACAATGTCCTGGCTCTTGCAGAAATCAATAGGACAAAGTGTGCAAGTGTTAAAAAATTAATAAGACATTTGTCCTGACAGAGGAGAATGGAACATGACATTTTCAATTTTAATAGGTACAATGTCCTATGACCGGGGCCTCAGGACATCACTGCTATTACCACTTCTTTTCAAGGCAAATCTCCAAGCTTAATCTTTCAGGTGAGATTTCAAGCATGGTTATTGTTTTCATTTTCAAACAACCGTCAAGTTAGTCACATTTACTGATTTAGTTGTTCTGCGATTGTGACACATTAATTGAGCATTATCCAGCAGCAGCAGTGAGCAAAACACAATAGCCTGTTCTTCCAAAGGGTGAAATAGGAATGGCAAAATTCAACAGATCTTAAACACGTTACAACACTCAACTAAAACAAAAGTCAAAACTGAACACCAATTACTTCCAGTTTTATATATATATATAAAATTAAAAAAATTTAAAATAAAAATAAATAAAGATCTGACTTGAGTCTGGATTCAATGTTAATATCAATTAAATTCAACAAGCAGATGTACATCAAAATATTTGGCTACTGGATGCAGACACAGAAACTAAGAACCCACACATGCTGTTAAAATATTCCATTCACACACACACACATTATTCTTCAAAATCACGTTTTACCCAGGGCTGTTGTTGTGTACTGTATGGGTGATGGTCATATACTGATATAGGCAGACCTGGGTCATTTTTTTAGGATGAACCTGGGTCTGTCTCAATGTGGCTGTTGCTTATGCTTTGCTAGGCGAATTGGTGCCGAAAATAACTTTGGTGAAGGAAGTTAATTACAGAGAGTTACCTTCCCTTACTTCACTATTATCCTCTCTCCATGCCTCACTTTTTCTATCCTTGTTTAACACAAAATCAGCACTCACGTTTTCCGTTGTGCTTCTCCAGAAGAGAGTAGAGAACGATGGTGACTTGCCCCAGGAGACTGTCTGTTCGAATGCTGTTAGAACTCAGCACACGCAGTTCAACCTTAGAATATGGTGTCACCAATCTGTACAACACAAACACACATACAGAAATACAAAAAGATATTAACAATCAGATCAAATGTAAACTCAATGATTTTCTGTCTGCAGTGGTAATCTAAACTCACATGACCGACTCGCCTAGATGTCTTTCAACTCTTTGGAGCGATTTTGTAACAGAAAATTATCTATCTCAGTGCATGAACGGCGGACGTAGGTGGTGGTGGCAACACAAAATGACAGGTTGGCTACAGGGTGCAATTACACGAGGAGCCAGGTATCAAGTGACAGGTGTCAACACGAGACCTGATTACAGGTTCTACAAAAATACAGTTTGTACGCAACCAATATATATGTTCAAAAGAACGCAAAAAGAAAAAGCAAGCAGGATAGGGAGAAGGGAAAGCAGGGGAGGGTGGGGTTACAATAGAGGTAGAAAGGCTTAGAATAACAAGAAGACAAATTGGTATAAAAACAATAAATTATTAATAATTAAATACTGTACAAGCATTTTTAAGTGCTTTCCATAAAAAAAGAAATGAAAAATATATAATCTGTACAAGAACAATAGGATTCCATCCTATATAAATAGGATGGAAATGGAATCCTAACAATGATTCCCATCAAATTTATTTTCCTGAATCCATGTACATGAAATTACTATTTCTAAACAGGACTTAACTAAAAGATCACTCCCTGGGTCACACTATTTTTGTTATACAGCAAAGTGTTTGTCTGAACATAAGCCACTACCGTGGCCTGCATGCCTAAGCAATAACACAGCCGATGACCGACTTACACAGTAAAGTGTTCGTCCCATTTTGGCGTGGTGGTTTTCTTGACCACCTCAGTTTTGCGCGGTGGCTGACCGTCCACCACCACCTCCAGGTAGGGGTCAGGCTTGGAGTTGAACAGTCCCCCCACAGCGGTCAACTTGGCCGAATGCACTGCAACCAACAACATCCACTGAAAATGTGGTTATCTGTAAGCAATAACAAGAATGTCGCATAAAAAACCCAAGAATGTCACAGAGTATGGCAGTAATGTCCCATGACAAAATAATCAATGACTTGGTGTGGGCACGCCCAGCAAAGAAGATACAGAAAGAGAGACAGACGCAGACAGGCAGCGACAAGCAAGCTATAGTTACAATTCTATAACATTAACTTTTTTCCTATTTGCTAAAAGATCCATAGCCTGTTGGCCATACAGTCAGTGAATAGCCATTCAGTTCACTTGTCTATAGTCTAGTGCTTGGCATAGGTTATTAGGTAGGTGGAGCCCAACTCCCCTTCCACTAACTTTACCACCACCACCAAGAGGAAAATAGTACTTATAAGCATCTTTCCCAAGAACACAACACCAAACTGAACTGGATTTGAACCACCAACCCACAAACCTTTAAGGTTTCAAGATAGCAACTCTAACCACTCTGCCTCTTTATTTGCTAAAAAAAAAAAGGGTAAATAAAATAACAAAAGCATAAATAAATACATAAAGTTGCTAAGAACCATGACGGTGGGGTGGCTACCTACCAGTGATCTGGAGCTGTGAGAGGGAAGGGGTGGAAGAGGCCCCACCAGCTGCTTCGCCCATGGTTGGTGCTCCTCAGTCACTCACACTGCACAGGTAACCTGCATTCCGCGGCCCTTTGCCCTAGATGCTTCTGAAGTACTGGGTCCACAACTGCAAACAACAAGCTCAGCACTTCAGCTAATAATAAAGTGCAAAATATCTGGATTTGTGGATAAGAAAGTCTCTAGTTAAAATCTATATTTGTGCATTTATGATTTTGAGTTGTACCTCTCCTCTGAAATCAGAATGTGTTGGCTGCAGCGAGGAGACCAGTGAAAACTAAAAAAAATGGACACATACATATTTAACCTCATATGCCATGGCCATATGGCCTGGAAACACAGAAGAAGAGTTGTACCAGTTCATGGGAACAGTTGCTATAACAATGTATTGATTGTTTCTTAAAACAGAAGCTTACACATTAAAGATATGTTGTTAAAACACTGCCGACTTTGGTGTTGAAAATGCATACACGACATCATGATCATGTCACTGGATTAGGCAGCGTCAGACTTGCTGCATGAGATCAGTATCTCATCTAATTGATTGCCTAAGAATAGCACCAACTGATTCAAGTTGACTTGCTTTATTTGGATTATGACGACAAAATTAGCAATATATCATGTACACATATGTGAGTAGCCAGGGACTTGAAAAACATATTTTTGACTGGGCAGGCATAATGTTGTACTTCTTCTTGGATATTTTCTTTTAAACTTTAATATATATATGTATTATAAGAAACAAGGGTTAAGATGCAGTTTAACACACATACCCCCACCCCCATCAATTTCTCGGTTCATTCTGGGGCCCCAGGTAATCTATATGATCACCGAAACAAACATAAAATGTGTACTTCAGGATTACATTATACATCCATAGATCTCCCTTGGCACATGTCTGCTGTATGACATCCAGCAAGACCTTTAGACTTTAGGAAGGCCTTTGAGATGGTCCCCCCATCAAACTTTTGGAAAAGATGGGCCACTACAGTGTCTGAGGCCCAATGTACACATGATGGCTCAGCAACTTCCTGGGAAGGAGGAAGATGGTGGTACTGGACGGTAAAGCATCTGAAGAAGCAGCAGTGAAATCCGGTATACCCCAAGGCACTGTATTGGGTCCATTGCTTCTTTGCCATATCAATGAGACACCAGACTCAGTGAGCTCAAAGGCATGGCTCTTCGCTGACAACTGTTTGTTGCACAGGGAAATTTGGAACTTCCAAGACCACCTGATGCTACAGGCAGACCTCAAGAATCTGGAAGACTGGGCTAAGTAAGAAGTGGGGCGTGTATTTTATTCAATGCCCCAAAGTAACTCCATCAAAAGCACTTCACTTCGTCCTCGGAGGTACCTCTATAGCCTGGGAGAAGTCATCTTGAAACATGTCCCCCAAAAAAACTATCTCGGAGTACAGATCGCAAGCAATTTAAACTAAAGTGGTCCCCACATATCTCCATGCCGCAAAGCTGGATTGACCCTATCTTACTCTGTACATGTGTATGTCTACAAATGACGAAATAATGAGTTCTGCTTTCAATAACATTGTGTTTTATATAGACGCTGTGTGCCACGGATGTCGCTGAGTCTCCTGAGGCAGTGGTCTGCCGATGGCTTGGCATTCCTGTGTCCACACCCCGGTTGTTCTGCTACTTCTCAGACCGGGTCCAACTGTATCGTCTACGACTTGGAGGCTGCCCTGAGAAGGTATGTGTGTGTGTGTGTGTGTGTGTGTGTGTGTGTGCATGTGTGTGTGTATGTTGATCACTGTCTTTTTGCAGACTGGCTCCCATCGCCATTCTCCACAATGACGATCAAATCGCTGACATCCGACGTTTTTGTTGCACTTCACCATATGCACACACTACATTTCTGGCATTTGACAAGACATTCAACATTGGTGACGTTCATGTGACTGTTGCTGTTTTCAAGAACCTGGCTGTGACCCGCAGAGACACTTGTGACTATCCCCTGTTTATCAGGCCCATCCTCCTTCATGGACTCGGACTACGACACCTTCCGCATCTTCTTCCAGCACATTGCCTCCAAGCTCTGTGCCTGCATGAGTCAACCAGTGACTGGTTCCGACGAGGAAAAAGCTCTGGTCAAGGCCAGCCTTCCCTGGTGGTGTGCACTTGTACTTGTACTGTATACGACACATCAAAAACAACATGGACTTGTACCTCAGGGGTAAGGTCAGTCTTCCTGAAGACCAGAGAAAGCCCATCTTGTGTTCTGTGTTTGGGAAAGGTGGCATCACCGATACCATGGATACGCTAATATTTCAAGAGCGTGTAGCCACCATCAAGAGACTGTGAGGACACTGCTCCTGGTTTTGTGCAACACTTTGAGCGAGACATTGTGCCTCTTCTGACCTCCAACCTGCAGGCATGTCGCAGGCCTGGACTTGTAGACATTACTCCTCACTGGACGAATAACAACTGCGAGAGCGTGAACAACGTAATCAAGCACGCCGTCAATTGGAAGACTCTGACTGCCAAGGACTTGGTCGACAAACTCCAGGAGCTCGTGGAGGGACAATATTAAGAATAGTCCAGGCAAAATTCCACTAAATATAGGCCCAGCATGAACTCTCAGCTTTACAAACAATTTGTGTTTTTTCGAAAAGTATAAAGGCCATATTTAATTATCATATGCCAAAAGTTTACCACAATCGGTGAGGTCCTAGGTCTACTTTTAACCCATGTTTCTATTTATAGATAAGTGCTCTGAGAAATTACCTTCTGAAGTACTTAGCTTATAATACACGCAGGGCTTGTGTTTTGTTACATAAACTTGTCACAAAATAGAGGCATAGACATCATAAAAGGAAAGTTCCCTTTGATACTGATGACTTTACTGACCTTGACCTTGAAACCCAAAATGTTTTTCTTTACATTATATGTTTCATACATGAGCTGTATCTTATAAACCAGAGAACAGAATTACTTCAAATTTTATGTGGGGGTGCATCACCATAAAGGAATCATCCTATTCAAAAATTGTAACTGTGCTGACCTTGACGTTTGACCTTCAAAACCGAAATTTTATTTTGTGGCCATATCTTTGACATTGTTGGACCAACGATGTTACAATTTCGCATGTAGATGCATGACCTTATGTTAAGTCTGGATATTGGATACTGACGAAGGTCAATGTCAATGTTAAGGACGTAGGCCTCGGAGGCGTAAATTTGGTGTTTTAGCCACATCTTTAACATTTATGCAGTTACAGGCTTCAAATTTGGCAGATTGGTAGACTGAGTCATGATCATGTGTGGTGCGAAGTATTATTAGTATTCATGACCTTGACCTTGAATTTCTATTTTTTGTGGGGGGTTTTGGTGTGGTTATACTAGTTTAAAAACCTTTTGGTCGTACTCCCACATAACCTAATATATTCTTGGTCAGAATGGCGTAAGGAATTGTTATTTGAAGCCTCTTGACCTTGACCTTTGGCCTTCACACATTTTTTACTGTTTGTCCAGGCTGTATCTTGTGATCCACTTGACAAAATCATGTACATGTTTATGTGGGGGTGACAAAGAGGAGGGGGAGGGTAAGATGGGGAGAAGCCTATTACAGACTAATGAATCATTAGTCTGTAATATGGGCCAATAGTAAACGAGAGCTGCACAATACATAATTTTCATTATTTCTGTGACCTTGGAATGTCATGGTACCGCTTAGTGTTTTGTGGAAGACTATGTGAGTATGTCCGTTTGGATGTTTCAGATGAGATCACATTGAAAACAGAATAGCAAAAAAATGTATCAAATAGTTGCCATGTTTTAAAAAAAATGGTTTTATTGCTTCAGTTCATCTCCCAGAGAGAACTGTCACTCTAGACTGAAACATAAATATATATATGTAGTCAAAGGCACTTTGGGTTTGCTGTCCAAGCACTGGTACCCAGTCTCCCCATATTCTAGTGTGGCAACGCAAGTGACCACCCAGCTGCAGATTCTTTGAACATTTTGCATTAAAACAGACTTTTGCTGTGTTTGGCTGGTCTCCCAACCATTTTATCTTTGATTAATTCCCTCATGAATTTCTCCTATTATCATCTGTGAAACACTTGTGAAGGGGGAAACAAATCTAGACAGTTGAATATGCTGGAGCATTTGCCAAGGGCACTGTTTCTAACATACTTTAGGTGACCTGGTCTGGTGTGATAACTTTTGTTTGAAAGGATATCCAGGTGCATGTGTTCTAGTAAGGGACACTTCTAAAAGTTTGACTAGCCAATTGAAGGGCGCATACTGCTGGTTTCCCACATTGCAAAACATATGGAGTGCCCCTCGTATATCAGACGATATTCGGGAGAAAAAAAACTTGGGGAGAGCACTTCCGATAAAAAATTAGAGTTGTTTACCTCCATTACTCGGTCAAATACCATAGCAACAATGCAACAATGGCGTCAATTTCTCAAAGCTTGAAACTGCAGGATGCGACCGACTTGCAAACATTTTTTTTTAAATTGTGACGTGAAAATATGAATGACATCAATGTTAGAATGACGCATGGTGTTCTGGTTAAGTGCTCAAACACAAGAGGCAAGAGCTGGGGATCTACCTGATGGCAGAGTAACTTCCCCTGTTTGACCGATTGAATTAGGCAAGATCACTCCCACACACCATAAAATTACTCCCCTTAATTATTTCCAAACAATTCCTTTTGTGCCAGTGTTCTTGGTGTGTATGTTGTGTAAAAACATATTTTCTGATTCTGATTCAGATTCCCACCCTTCAGTCAACTTTTCTCCCTAGGAGATTTTGAGATTTTCCATCTTAACCGACATGCAGACGGCGGGATTACTCCAGATGCTGGGCACCACTTGTCTCCTTCGCCGCAGCATAGTTCGTCTCCTTTACTCCAGATGGCCATCATGTCCTTTGTTTTACCTTCACTCTTATTAAATCGTCCCATTGTTGCCTTGAAAGTGGTGCTTGTAACAGTCTTAACCACCATATTTTTAATATCTTGTAACCATCTCCACCGCCATATTTTTAATATCTTGTAGTTTTGTTGTTGTTTTTTGTTGTACCCGTCTCCACCACCATATTTTTAGTATCTGTTTTCTTTCTTTTTTTTACTAAATGACAACACTTTTCTAATTCGATCCAGCTGCATTTTCATATTTCTTAGCATTTGGGTGTGTTTAATAGTTTGTGTATGTGTGTCTGTGCATCTTAGGTTTGTATTGATTTAATTTTAGGCCTTCTCCCTTTCTAGTCCCAGAGAACGTCTGTGAATTTTGAGCTGTTCCTAACTGGAGCATGCGCCAACACTTGTGCGGCGCTCTTTTTTATTTCCCCCTTTTTTTTTGGCATGGAAATTTTCTCTGTGTAACCGAAGAAGAAGAAGAAGAGGGGTGGGTTACATTTCGACCACTTATTAACTCCTGTGTTGCCACTGGGTTCTTTAACGGGTTGCATTTCGACCAGTTGGGTTCTCTAAAATGGGATACCAAAAATGGGACTTGGTGGACAAAAATAAAAATGCTTAAAATATTAAATGGTTTATGGTTTGGGGTAGCCTAGGGTGCAAACTAAACAGTTATGTACAAAAAAAGATAGTTTGATGCAATATGCATGAATTATAGGGGGTCAAATATAGTTGGTTGGGCGTATATTAGTCGCGCAACAGGAAACCAAATCATATAGTAAAAAGCCAAGTGTCTGTCCGTGTGTGTGTGTGTGTGTGTCTGTCTGAAACACAAAACGGGCCTTATAACTCCGCCATTTTTTGACCGAATCGCTTCACATTTGCTGTGAGCCCTAACGGGGCGATGGCAATGGCAACCGGGGCGGCCGTGTCATTTGCGCGGTTTCGCAAATGCGCGAAACGCGTATCCGCCGGTCTCTCGGCGCCCGTATCTCCAGCGTTTCTGGACCGATTGCCTTCAAATTTGGCAGGTAGATGACCGGGGACGGTGACTATCGGTGTGCCAAACCGGAAGCGATTCGGTTTAGAAATGCGTGCGCTATATGCCGCTTCACCTTTTCACGAATAACTCTGCCGTTTCTTAACCGAATCGCCTCAAATTTCCTGTCAGGCTTGCTATGACCCGGGCAAAGCCTGGCAGCAAATTTGAAGAGAATTGGGAGAGTGCGTCACTCTCAGAGCAGCGCCAACGAGAAACGGGGCCTTATAACTCCGCCGTTTCTTAACCGAATCGCTTCAAATTTGCTGTACTCAGCGTTACCAGTACTTGGCATACCGTTACTAGGCGTTACCAGTACGGTGCATTGCCAGTACTAGGTGTTGCGCTAGTAGCACTAAAACATGCAATTAAAACCCAAGTTTAAAATGAAAAATCCTGATTATTTTGGTTTTATTGTATTTCTACATACCCAAGATTAGAAATAATAAACACTTTGACTGGTAGTTTGAGGCTGTAATTGTGTAGAGATGAAATAATCCTAAAATTGTGTGGCCAAAGGACACTAGGGGCACAATGAAAAAACGTTGATTTTTTTACAAAGTATACCAGAGAATGAAAACATTTTCTCCCAAATTCCCATTTAACTATATGCGTTACGTTAGCAATCATAAGTGCAAGGTGCTTCATCTGGGGAAGGGGAACAGCAGAGAAGGGTACAACATGAGGCTGGTAGCCATGAGAGAGTGTCACTTGATTCATCACACATAGAGAAAGATCTTGGAGTGCAAGTGGATGTAGAATTAAAGTTCAGCACACATGTTGAAACCCAAGTAAACAAAGCAAACAAGATTTTAGGACTGATCAGACGATCTTATCAGTTTCTCAACGCGGAAACCATGCGGATGCTGTTCACTGCCCTGGTTAGGCAACACTTGGAGTTTCCAAACGTAGCCTCACCACGTCTCCAAAAAGATAAAGACCTAATAGAGGGGGTGCTCAGGAGAGCGACAAACATAATCCCTAAGCTGGCAAATCTACCCTACGAAGAGCGCCTGGCTTACGTGAACATCCTAAGCATGCAGTATAGAACTATAGAAGAGACCGGGGGGATATGATTGAGACATATAAGTATACACACGGACTGTATAAAGTCACTTTCCCCTTCGTGCTGGAAACCAACAATGTCATGAGAGGCCACGCCTTCAAGCTAAAGAAGAATAGGTGCAACACAAATATTCGTACCCACTTTTTCACCTCCCGAGTTGTTGACAGGTGGAATAGGCTACCAGAGAATGTGGTGACAGCCCCATCACTGCAAGCTTTCAAGAACAGACTAGATACTGTGTGGGCAGACAAAAGATATGAAATTAGTTAGGAGAGCCTCAATATTACGTGTGACGCTAAATGAAAATATAAAAAATAATAAGACATGGAGAGAAAATGTTGTGAGCAAAAGTTATGGATCAACACGACCAGATCAAAGGCCCATGGCCTGATCATCGATTTGCCATCATATCATATAATCATCTATGTTATAATGCACTAAGGATCCGAGGAGGGGACCCTAAAAACTCGAGTACTGCGTAAATGTAGGACTTTCAATCGCAATGTGGGTCAATACGCGCTTCGTCCATTTATTCCGCTAGGTCGTATTAAAAATTTTCCTTTTTAAAATTGATGAGCTGCCTCATCTGGTCTGACTTGACTGCTTTCCCCTTCTTCCTCTTACAATGAAATTTTTACAGCGACTTTCGACGAAGCCTTAATAGCTCGATAGGTTAGGACGCTGCATCGCAAATCCGTAGGTCGTGTAGGTTGCAGGTTCGAGTCTACCCCTTGCCACAATTTTTGTTTGTTTGCTTTGTTTGGGAGGGGAAGCTTTTCATCTTTTTTTTTTAAAGAAGAGGGGAGTGGGCGGAAGGGAGGGGGGCGCAGCCCAGGGAGGGGGGGGGCACAGGGATGGGGAAAGCAGGATAGGGGAAACCCCAAGCGAAGCTAGGAAGGAGAAGAGGGAGGCGAGTACCTTCTGGAAGTTTGGAAAGCTGGGGATGGGCGGGGGGAACATGCAAAGCCTTAATAGCTCTATAGGTAAGAACGCGGCGGCGCAAATCCGAAGGTCGCAGGTTCGAGTCTGCCCCTTGCCCCATTTTTTTTTTTTTTTTTTTAAAGGAGAGGGGAGTGGGCGGAAGGGAGAGGGCACCACCACATATTTCTTGGTCTCTTTTCTTCATTTTTTTATTTTTTAAAGAGGAGCGGGGTGGGCGGAAGGGCGTGCGTGGGAGTGGGGGGGCGCAGCCCAGGGAAGCTGGGGGTGGGCGGGGCGGGGGAAAGCAGAATATAGGGGAAACAAGGCGATCCCACTTTGTTTTAATTTAGGCCCCTTCTTTTCTCAAAGTGACAAAACCCAAGTTTGTGCGGAGCTTACAATTGCTGTCATGGACAGGTTCCTATCAATTATGAACGCAGATGCTTCATGTTGCCGTGCGGACACGGGTTTATCTAGTCATATCTGATATCATATTTCACTGAAATTTTCAGTGACTGTCGCGCTGTCAAGAGCGTTGTCACCCGGAACAATATCTCGATTTTAGACTTACTTTGTGAAAGATCAGCAAAATATGTCTTGCTGGTGTAAAAAGGACCTGTAGACACTTAAGTAGCTTTTTATATTAAACTTTAACTGTTAACAGAAGTGTAACACAAGCCTCTACAAGTAAAGTACTCGAAATTTGATGTGTAACATCCAGTGTTGACCACCATTACATGTCACGTGACCAATGATGTAACGAGCACGTTTGTTGTTATTTGCTATCCTAAATAATAGTATTATTTAGTGTTAGTTTTAAACAATAAACTTAGTTCGCTAATTAAAGTGTTTAAACAACATACAAGTCTAAAATGGTGTCAAATTATTGTTGAAATAACATGTTTACCTAGTCATGTGATCGAATGACAGCTCCAGTCATTAAATTCAAAATAGGCAAAATGTTCACATCTTTACAAACTGGACAAGCACAGTGCCTAAGTAGTCGATCGGTTATGCCAATGCATCACAAATGATGACCAGAAACAATCTAGAGGGCAAAAGGCTGAACAACCTATAGTGCCAAAAATTATATGATATCCCAGTGTCCTCTACCCCTCCCCCTGTATTAAGGCGCTCTTCCTCAGATCCCCAATTTCTACAGTGACAGTCAGTCAAGTTTGACTGTGGTCACTTACAGGAAGGAAGGAAGACGCAGTACCGTCAAGGCTCCTTTTTTCCACGAACAATCAAGGAGTGGAACGACCTGCCAGCACCGGCAGTGGAGGCCAGAACTCCAGAGAGCTTCGCAGCCGGAGTCTGGAAGTTCCTCAAAGGACACCCACCTGCTGCACCTGCTGCGGCTGGTGTCAACCCAATCAGGGGTCATCAGTCTAACAACCAAGCAAAAGCCCCCCCCTCCCCTCCCCCCTCTCCACTGCAGATTCCCATCAAGCTAGGCATTTTCCTTTTGTCTGTCCTCTCTCCTCTTTCTTTAATATTTGGCCTCCTGGCCCTTTTTTCCGGCATATGTGGATGAACCTCCCCGGTTCCGTGGCATATAATCAGTGTGTTGATTGTGGCCACGTACTGCGACGAAGAAGAAATATTTTTTTGTCATTATTACTTTTTTGTATTCATATAGAGTACCTTGTGGCCACAACGCGTGTGTGTGTGTGTGTGTGTGTGTGTGTGTGTGTGTCTGCACGGTGTGTGTGTGTGTGTGTGTGTGAAAGGATGGGCTGGATGGGTGTAATTTAATATTGTGAACATTTTATGTACTTGTGTATTTTTATTTCTTTGTCCATTTTGTCTCACTGTTTTAAAATGATTTTACGTTATAAGTGTTTTAAAATGCTATTTTATTAGTATGTGTGTGAGTGTCATTCATTTAATGTTTTTCCACTAATCGTGTGTGCCTGTGTGTGTGCGCGTGCGTGTCGGTGTGTGTGTGTGTGTGTGTGTGTGTGTGTGAATGTTTATTAATATTGAATATCATGTGCCTTTTTTGTGACTATTGTATGTACAAATTATAGTAAGTTGTTATTTTATGATGCATGCAACTGTATTTTAGTCCTATATATCTCTGTCTGTTTGTGTGTCTCTCTCTTCTCTCTTTCTTTGTCTGTCCCTCTGTCTGACTCTCTGTGTCTCCGTCTCTGTCTTTCTCTGTCTGTCTGTCTGTCTCTTTCTCGTTCTCTCTCTATCGTTATAAGTGTGTGTGTGAGTGTGATTTGTTAATAGTGTGGCCTGGGCGTCTTTAAGTGTCCATCAGTGTGAGTGTTTCAAGTTGGTTGCGAAAGTGTACTGTAGATTATGTAATTCATTATTTGGGCGTGATTGAGAAATTGACTGAGTGATCAGGGAAGGGGGGTGTTGGTCAATGTTTGATGTATACTTTTATACTACTGTTATGTAGACACTTGTGCATCTGAAAACAGAAATAATTTTTATTTTACTGTGTAAATTAAAATGATTTCTATGCATTAAATTACCCCTACCCCTTTCTTTAAAATTTAATTATATGTATGTTTATATATGCGCATGTAACATAGTGGAGCCCTATTTTTATTTTTGGCAAACAAGTAAAATTGAAAAGGTTTGAGTTAAGGTTAAAGGTCGGGGCCACGGACGCAACACACACACACACACATCCGAACATGTACGATACTATAGACTCACTTTGTTTTAAAAAACGACGTGAGCCAAAAATGCACTACAAAATGACAACATGGACGCAGGGTCCCTCTTAGAGGATGGTGTGTGTGTGTGTGTGTGTGTGTGTGTGTGCCGATTTTCTGTCGCCAAGCTCTGAATTGTTGAAGTCCTAACTGACTGACTGTTCTTGGTACAAGGTGTGTACGTGTGTGAGGGGGGGGGGGGGGGGGGGGGGGGGGGTCAGTTGGAAATACATTGGTTTTGACTTGATTTCCCATTACTCTTGTGAAATGCGATTAAACCAAGGTTCCGTGTGCAGTGCATACGGTAAACATCATGATTGTCATGTAAGTGAAGTGTTACATCCCATTCTACCTTTCTTCAGCAAAGGCCGTTGTGTACCCATTATAAGACTAGAATACTGATGGAATGGATAACATGAACAAAACACATGCACATACGTCACCGATGGGTTTACATATCATGTGAAAAAATGTAGGTGATTTGAGGAGAGGAGTATAGGTTAGGTCTTTCGTACAAATAACACCTTCTGGAAGTTCTGTGCTTGTAACTTCCTCTGATCTATCACTTTGACTCTGCCTTTTCCTTTTGCTTACTGTCATCTACTATCTTTCTGCCTTACTGGTCCATTCTTTGTCCTAGAAATTCTTTTAAAGATTTCCTCAAGCCGAAGACGGACATGCTGGGCCTATTTCTTGGTTAGGCGAAAAACGGCGTCATGACACATCTGCACTTACATGACAGGAGGCTGCCTGAGTGATCGATGAAGGAGGAGGAAGTAGAGCCTCAACTAATGAATGAATCACCTGGTCTGAATGGCTTATCATTTTGAAACACACACACCAAGCTGTGTGTAGTAATCATTTAATGCATGTAAAGGAACTCAGAAGCAACAAATGCACTGTGAATGACTTAGAAGTTGCAGTCCCAGAAGCAAACACATTTACAGTATCCATCTAGGGCGAAGGATGTTGAGAAAAACTAGAACGAGTGGAGCTTGATGGCTGTGTAATTCCTGACCAACTGCATGATGAGCAGGGCCGGATCTAGGGGGGGGGGGGGGTGCTTTGGGTGCTGCAGCACCCCCCCTCGGCTGTCAAAAAAAAGGAGATGCTCTTGCAATAAGTTGATGTTTGATTGTCTTTTGTGTGTTATGACTGCAAGCTAAGCAAGCTAAGCAAGGTGCAAAACTGATCAAACGCTCTTAAGAAGTTCTGTTCTGAACTCACAGGAGATGCCACAAGTTTTAAAATGTTGAAAACTCGTTTTCGGCCGGTGGGCTTCGCCCGCCTGGACCCCCCACCAGGGCTTTGCCCCTGGACCCCACCAGGGCCTATGCAGCCCCTGGACCCCGGCCTAAAAAAAGTTTCAGGCACCCCCCCTTCAAAAGTCTGTGATCCGGCCCTGATGAGTATATTCAATGCAACGAGTCTTAAACTGCGATTGTTTTGACTTTACTCAAGTAATGTAGGGTAACCTAGCATATAAAAAAACCCACTTTGGTATATACAACAACAAAATTCTGTTTGTATGTATGTTTAGTTATTGTTTTCGATAATGATTTCCAGACAGCAGAGGTGGCATCTACTACTTTGGAAGGCTGGGCTAGAATTTGTTTATAGTAATGATGTCTTGCCCAGGGTACATCCCCATTCTCAGCCAAAAGGACTTGAGGACAGTTAGTGTAGGAGAAGGTCCCCACAGGCCAACTATTCCTTTGCCAGTGCAAATGCCTCCAACTTTTGAGTCATAGTCTTTCACAAAAGACTAAGCGGTTTTATTATTTTCACGCATGGTAGTGGGGGCAAAGTGGTTTTCAAGGAAAATGGCCGGGGGTCCAGGGGGCCGAAGAAAATTCAATAAATGAGAATGAAATTTTCACTTTTTCATGCCATTTCAATGCATTTTTTTTATAATTTTGTTTCAAACTGTTTCATGGATTTTCCGCGATTCACGGAGCTCTACCATGCCTGTATTTTTCTATGACTGCAGAAAATCATTTATTTTAGTAGTACAGCCCCCCCCCCCCCCCCCCCATGTGGGGATACTGTGGAAATCTTAGTACAAACAGTTCCCCCATCTTCTGGAGTTCTGTGCTAGCAACTTCCTCTAGTCTATCGCTTATCTATCATTCTCATTGGCTGCCCTTTCCTTTTCTTACAATCATCTATTTTTCTGACTTATTGGCCCATTCTCTTGCCTTTTTCTTCCTCTTCTCAAATAATTTCCGTGAGCTCCTCCGAAACCAGAATGTGTTGGCTGATTACAGCGGGGAGACCAGTGAAATTAAAAACTGGACACTGGACACATACCTCACCCATTATGGCTATATGGCCTGGGAACGCAGAAGTACAGCTCTCGTTTTGATATTGGCACCAACTTCAGATTATCAATGTCAACCAATCATAAAAGCAATTTGAATAAAGGGCTGCCATATTGATCTTTACTATGCTGATGTGTTGAAGGAACGACTGGAGAAAAACAGACACAGAAAAGGATGAGGTTTGATAGGGAATTGTATGACAATGTATACGCACAATAACATCAATCTTAAAAGTGGACCCTGACGGAAAGTGTTTTTGCAAGAAACATGTTGAGATCACCAGAAAGACAGCCTTTTCGAGGATCGGAACACTCATTTTGCTCTGGTTTCCTAGAAACCAAAACGTCAAAACGGTGATTCCTCCTTGGCGAAGATAGAAGCCATTTTGGATGGAGTGGGTGGAGGCCAATCCCATTGTGGTTGAAGCTTTTTCTTTTTTTTGTAGTGCAGTAAAAAAAAAATGGAGCTTTTTTTTGGTTGTGAGAGAAACTCCTTTAGATAAACTGTATAGACATTTTTTTTTTAAATAAATAAAAAGGCTTGTATTGCGAAAATATCGTGCAAACGATTTGGTCTAAACTCAGGCGGCCATTAGAAAAGACACGGCACACGCCTTCTCTTTCAGTGAAAGAAATTGACTTCTAGCACCTCTGCCAAGGAAGAATCGCCGATTTGACGGTTTGATTTCTAGGAAACCAGAGTAAAGTGAGTGTTGCGATCTCTGTAAAGGGCGTTTTCCTGGTGATCTCGGCGTGTTTCTTGCAAAAACTCATCCGTCAGGGTGCCTTTAAGGGGTTTTGTGTAAAACCATACTATTGCATAAGATCTTGAAAAGCAAACAAACAAACAACAAACAATTGAGTTAAGATAGACAAATTATTCTGAAAGTATGTCAATGTATGGATAGTTTGGTAAAGTAAAGCTGTCACTGACAAGAGAAAATACTAAAACCATAAGTTCCACTTTTGCAGCCAGTGAGGACAAACACGTTATTTTCATACAACTGTTTTATTGAGACAATTACAGACAATAGTAACTTGACACCATCTCTTTATACATAAAACCAGACACTTTGACAATACTGATCCTCTCCTCACAAATGTTTGAACACAGACCAATCTCATCAGATTGATTTATTGTTCATCCAACCATTGAATTCCTCTTTATTAAAAATCCATAAATTCTGTTACTTACCGTAAAAACTGGACTATAAGACGCACCTGTATATAAGCCGCATCCTCTTAATTGACAGAATATTAGGTATTTATTCACATATAAGCCGCAGCATTAAGAGGCCGCGAGGCCTAGATGTCCTCATTCTCTGACCTGACCTGACCTGAGCAGTGTATAAGCCGCAGAGAAAATTACTCAAACAAAAAGTTGACCAAGTTAAAGAAAAAAAGCAGATTTTGCCTACCCCACCATAGAAAATCAACAGCTGTGCTGAAACCAACACAATAAAAGAAAATATGCTACTACAGCATTAGTATTTAATGCTCTGAAACACTTTCTATTACTCTGATAAGTATACCAGTTGTGAGCTACAATGAAGCTAAAACACAGGCTGGAGGATGTGGAAGGAAACATTCCATAACACTGGTAAATATGAAATTGGAAAAATCAACAGACAAGCCGCATCAGTATATAAGCCGCATGGGCCAAAGTTAAGAAAAAAAAGTAGCGGCTTATAGTCCGTATTTTACAGTACTCTAATTCACCTAACAACCATCTTAACAAACCAGGGGTCCGTTTCACAAGGGCTAACGCTACGTAGCGTGAGCGCAAATCGGCAAAAACGGTCTAAGAAACACCCTTCGTTTGTCGATAGTTTGCGTGGCGTTTTGTTCTTGCCAAACACCGAGCAAGCGGCGAACTATCCGGAACTAGTAGGGGGTGAATACGTTTCTTGGTGTTGATTGGTCCATTAACGTTTGTTTAAAATAACTTTTTGGGGGACCAATCAGACAAGAGCTTGTAATATTCTTCCGCAAATGTTTTCTAAAGTATTTCTTAGGCCCCGTTTGGCGTAAGCGTTATATGCGCAGCAACCGTTATCTAGAGAAACTCGACCCAGATACAGGCATCAGAATTGTTCGAGTTTAATCCTCTGAAAACCGCAGTAATAGGGCTACAGAGTAGAAGGACAACGCTGAAACCAGTTCTAAACATGACCCAATTCATTCATAAATTAATTTTAAATGCTACCTGACAGCGAAGATTGCCGTCAGAAACAAAGGCAAAACCTCGGCCACCACAAAACTAATCCTCTGCCAGTGATTTTCAATCCTCTGAAATGTGCAAATCCTCTGACAAAACTGATGCTTGCAGATACTTTACCTTTAGCTTTCTTCTTCACAAGCTTCAAGATTGTTTCCTGAAAAGAACACAGATTAACATTGCAACGGACACATTTTGAATTAAACAAGCAAAATGGCAAATTCACATTCTTACTTAAGACACACTTTATTACAACAACAAAAGTAATAAAAGTAGCAATTAAATAACAAAACATTAGCTGGTTCAACTCAACAAAGAAATATGAGTTACAAAATGAGCTAGACTACAAATGAGCATGCATCAAAGAGCTGTACACATATTACACTTTCCATGAATTAATCTGGGAAATTTGACAGCAAAGACTATGTAACAATGAGTGTGACCACAGATCATCATTCATAACCAGTGGTAAATGACCAATATGTCCATCATCATCAACCAACCATACATACCATGCCAACATACTGATCACCAATTAGACACCAACTCTCTCTCATGCATACATGTCTCGCGCAAACGTTCAACATTAGGCAGGTTTGCATCATTACATAAAAATTATTTTTTAAATAATGCTTAACCGTACAGTTTAGAAAATTTGTGGCATTGTTTATAGTAATAAAAGCTAGCATATGTTTTAATTCTAAAGAAAAAGTTTTATTATTAGCAGATTTTTTTTTTAAACATGACAAAGAAAACGGACTCGTTTTCATTCATTGCCGTCCTAAAAATAGACTATAACTAGTAGAAGTCATTTCACTGGTTGAAAACTATTAAGGGACCGTAGAGGAACACTTTTATACCAGTTTGGGTTGCATGGCTTCGCTGAGTTGTGAAGTGTGAATGTTTAAACACTATGTACGCTATAGTGTACTCCTGTGTTGAACGGTTGTGAAGGGAAGCAATCGGCCAGTGTTGAATGAGTTAAGAAACTTGAACACAAGCTTTTCTGATCACTGATGCTCTTTATATCATATTATACCAATACTGTGATTTAAAACAAACCTGTCAACCCTTTACTAGCTGTATTTTAAGTTTAATTCTTTGGATAATTCCTGCAGTATCAAGACATAGATAAGAAAGCCAGTGTCTGTATTTTACATACTCACTTGGGACAAATAAGCCAGATTGGGCTCATGGCCTGATCCGGCTCATGAGAGTTTCAATGTTTTAATTTCCAGTGTGTAACCAGCTTTCCAGTCACGTCATAATCTATTTTTAGTTTTCCTTGATCTTTCCTCTCTTGAAATCAACCAATCATTGCAGACTTTACATCTGCACTATTGGATGGCGTGATCTGACAGTTCGAACTGTTCAGAATTCCTTCATTCTATGTATTATCTGTGTCCGTCAATAGGACATAAACGAAGAAGGTATGTAATCTGATATTTTACGATCAATTAGTGCATGGTGTTTCTTATCTTTTCTGCAAATATTGCTCCCTAACTCTTCATAACTTATTTTTGGCAACTTGTTTTTTAACCTAACCGAATGGCCTGCCCTAAAGTGTTGTAAGGGGAAGCAACTGGCCAGTGACGAGTGAGTTAAACTTTGAAGTGTGATACACAGAACATCCCTGGTATTGGACAGGACAGCTCTTCATTTCAGCCGTTTCTCCCCCCTTCAATTCATTGCTTTTTTCTTGTCTATCATTAAATGCGCTCAAGTTCAAGAGTCTGGAATTGCAGTTGAGATAACTGTAAAGTGGAACTTAAGTCGCACACAGATCAATGTTCCCCAGTAATGAAGCGAATGTTAGAACATTAGAAACAATTAATTCCATTGTTTTCATAAAAGCATAGCTCTGAACTATAAAACAACCACACAAAAACCACAAGCAAACAGGAAAAAAAGCATTAACCTATAAATATTTTGTACTGGTTAGCAAACTAGCACAATGTCTTTGATGCCCGCTCTAAAAACCATTGCCCGCATTGGGCCAGCACCATCAACCAACCAGCCACTGCCCATGTATCAGACACTTACCTTTCTTTGGGGTTCTACTTTCAAGTCGTTTGATTATCAACATTCACCTAACTTTGTTTTTTAAGTCTGTGTTCTAGTATGAGTGTGCTAGTTAGAATAACACTTGAGGAAACATGTGTTAAGTTTACACACCCTTACATAAATAAAGACACAAAGAATGTGGATGTGCATGTAACTGATGTGTACACACACATATGAATCCAACACTCCACAGTTCAGACTCCAAAAGAGAAAGACAGCTGCAGCAGAAAATAACAAAAACAAAAGAAACTAGAAAGAAAAAAGAAAAAGTTTGGGAAACATGAGGAGAACAGAAAATAACACACGGTAAGCAAAGAATTGTTTCACAATTTACTTTTTCTCAAGAAAAGCGACTAAAAGCTACAGTATTTGCAGTGCACAGCATGGACAAGAAGAACAGGAGCAAACTAGTCCATCGTCGTTATTCAACTGGTCTTTCTTCCCCAGAGCAAAACAACCCTGCCAGCGATCCAATCATAATCAAATTACCCCAACCACTCTTCATTCATCATCAGTAAGGACCCTGCTGCTGCTGATGGGTCCGGCCCGCTCCAGCCGGGTAACCTCCAACCTGCTGCTGGGACGTGGCCAGAGCCGTGCCCTGAGCGGGCCAGGCCGCGCAGCCGGCAGTGGCCGAGATGTTCTTCAGCAGGTTGGGCCCGCTCTGGATGAGGTTGTCCAGGGCCCTCTGCACGGTGGGGTTGTCAAAGTCAATCAGGGTGGCCGGGATGCTCACCACAGGGGCAGAGGCAGAGGATAAAGGGGAGGGGGAGGAGTGGGAGGGATGGGGAGCAGCCCCTGCCCTCATCTGAACCCCCTGGGTGGGGCTGGGGTTGGGGTTAGGGGAGGGCTGGGGTTCGGGGGGTGGAGGGGGAGGCGGGGGTCTAGCAACCACGGTGGCTGGCAGCAGAGGGGTAGTGTGGGAGGTGAGGGTGTTCTGGGGGACGCTGTTGTGGGTGGGAGCTGCAACAACAAACAACGGCATAACTGTCAACCATCGTCACAACTTCTTCAACAAACAAACCAGCTTCTTCTGTTTCTAAACAAATGCAGAAACACTGGCTGTGTTCATTGCCTTCACAGGCCAATCAGCTGTATACATCAAGATTGTACGTAAAATACATAAAATCAAACAACAAAAGACAAAACAGTTCATCCTCATAATTTTCATTGTTCTCATTCTTTACAGTCATTAGGTCTAACTGGAAGAAAAAAATTGTTTTGGGACAGACTAATTTATTGCAATCTCTTTAGTGTACATTGGTGATGAACACAAATAAATCCAAACTGAATTTGACATGCCATTTGGGTCAAGCTGTGCATTACCAAGGGCATTACATTGTCTGCACACTGTTTCAGCAAAAACTACTTAGGTACTGGAAATTTTATTCTTAACAAGATTCATTACATTCAACAAACTACATTCGCTAATTTTCTGCAATGCGCACACGCACGCACGCGCACACACACACTTTGCAATAACGGAAGCAACCAAAGGGCGTAGCTGTTTTGTAAGTGATCACCATCTTTTTTTATTTTTACAAGTGATCACCATCTATCATTCGACTTCTTAACAGTGGAAGATCAGTGTATAACTCAGGCTATTTCTTATTCTACTTAAGTAGGAAAAAAAAGCTGATAATTCAAACGACAGACGCAAACAAAGCACACACATGAACATTCAGACAACAAGAAACAATCATTGGTAAGGAAGCCATACATAACCGGTGCTATACCTGGCCCCCTTCACATCCGTCGGGGTGGAAAACTTTTAACATGCCTCAACTTAGCGCACGCACACCGAGTAAAAAGGGCAACAAAAACATATGCCCATTAGTCGAGCCGGTTGCAACAAACTGCACATCTGTATCGAATTGCACAGAAGCGAAAAGTTATCTTGTTTTTATTTCACCATACAAACTGTACATCTGTATCGAATTACACAGGAGCGAAAAGTTATCTTGTTTTTATTTCACCATACAAACTGTACATCTGTATCGAATTGCACAGGAGCGAAAAGGTATCTTGTTTTTATTTCACCATACAAACTGTACGTCTGTATCGAATTGCACAGGAGCGAAAAGGTATCTTGTTTTTATTTCACCATACAGAAAGAAAAAAAACATCAGTCAAGGTTTGGGTGAAGAGCACAGGACAGGAGTGAGAGGGGGAAGATGGGAGAGTGGCTGGGGAAGGTGAGAACCACCGAGGGTTCCCTCTGCATTGCTGACATGGTCAGCATTACAAAGTAGGTTGTTTCACCCTCGACCATTGAACTTTATATTATAGATAAATATCATTACTTCCATCTTGTGCATCCTTCAAAGTGGTTTGTGAACACCGAAGACACAAAATATGCATTCCATCAGTTTCAGATTCAACTTAAGAAAACAAAATCTTTAACATGAACACATTGCTTCTTGGCCTTTCTTCTTTTTTTTTATGGCAGCTCTCAGTAAAACTATGACATGTCTTTTGCTTGAAATTTATAAAACATACACTGTCTGTACTTTTGCACTAAACACTTTACTTACATACGAGAACAATTATCAAACATACACCAAACATTAGGGGTAATATTGCTTAAATAATTTGGCATATCCCAAACAGTAACTGTACAATGGCAGAAAATAACTAACCAACATAAATATGGAAAACATAAATATAAACTGCTCTTGTGCAGGAAATATTTCACTTAAAGGGACAACTACCGATCCTAGGGATCGGGTAGCCTAGTTGCTGCGAAGTTCTGACTCACAGTGGCTCAAGCAACAGAGAAAAAAGAACGGTTGAACCGTCTCTCTCGCCTGCCACGATAAGACTGATGCCTCTCGCCTCGCGTGAACGCTTTATATATGGCGGCTCTGGGTTTAATAACAGAACATTCCGACATACACTAAAAACAAACAGAAGGTGAGAAGCTTTGCGGGAGGGGGTGGGGGTGGGGTGTTGGCAATATGTATTGTTCTTTTCGCAGAAAACAAAAATTAGCAACACAACAATCTAGCATACACTAAATATGCACTGAAATATATTCACTCCTTACAATCGGTGTTTTTTCATCAGTATAATGAACAGTTCTTTATCTAAAAACATTTTACTTACCAACAGAACAATCTGGGCATTCATTTTCATAAACTTAAGCCAAGCCGAGCCCTTAATAAATATATGTTTTTTTAAGGTAAAAGAATGCAAGACGACTTTCAAAGTTTGGATGCAAACAACGATAACCGGAAGCTCTCAAGACCTTTTGCCGCCCATGTCGTATTTCAACACCACACTGATTTAACACCCATGTCACTAAGACATGAAAGTAGGATCTCTTAATGTGTTATCCAATGACCTTACGTTGTTAATGTTCGGAGATAAAGGCCTTATTTGATACAAGTCACAGGGGAATTCAGAGTATTGCAGGCACCTTCTTCTTCTTCTTCTGTGTTCCCAGGCTTTATGACCGTACAGGGTGAGGTACGTATGTGTCCGGTTTGTACTTTTTAACTGGTCTCCCAGCTGCAATCAGCCGACACATTCCAATTTCGGAGGAGATCTAAGGAGAAAATATCTGGAAGACTTATTTTTATGAATAAGGCAGGAGAATGGGCCAATAAGGCAGAAAAATAGCAGCTGACAGAACGCAAAAGGAAAAGGCAGAGTCAAACAGTGACAGATTAGAGGAAGTTACAAGCACAGGTCTTCCAAAACATGGGGGAACTATTTGTATGAAAGACCCCCCCCCCCCCCATCCCCACCCTTCCCCCACCCACACCCCGGGGAATTGCAGCACCAACTTTTCTTTAACCAGGTAAACTTGACAAAAAATTGTTGGCTGAAAAATGGCTGGTGATGATAGGGTTAAAGAGTGAAAGTACTTGCAACTTTAAGTTTAAGTCCATCCACAAAACCCTATCCTCTAATGCCTCCACACAATAATGAGGGAGCAACTTCTAAATGATCTCCGAACAGACATGCCCATTTACTCGACACAATGCAAACAATCGCCAAGGACATTGTTTGTCTTGTTTCTTGTTTGTTTGTTTATTTCTTAGAAAGTGTACGGTTATATTTTTTAAACCAAAGTACACATATTTTCTACTGATGATATGCATTAGCTATTAGATGATGATGCTGGTTATCTATGGTCGACTCGACTGACAGAGGCCTACTGTTACACTTCTTAACCTTATTCTTCTGTGTTCTGAGGCCATACGGCCATACTGGGTAAGGTACGTATGTGCCCGGTTTTCAGTTTTCACTGGTCTCCCTGCTGCGTACAGCCGACACATTCCGATTTTGGAGGGGCTCAAAGGAGAAAAATTAGTTGGAAAAAAGGCAAGAGAATGGGCCAGTAAGTCAGAAAGATAGTAGTTGACAAAATGCAAAAGGAAAGGCAGAGTGAAAGAGTGACAGATTAGGGGAAGTTTCCAGCACAGAACTTCCAGAAAAAAAGGCAAGAGAATGGGCCAGTAAGTCAGAAAGATAGTAGTTGACAAAATGCAAAAGGAAAGGCAGAGTGAAAGAGTGACAGATTAGGGGAAGTTTCCAGCACAGAACTTCCAGAAAGTGGGGGAACTATTTTTACGAAAGACCCCCTGGTATCCCCACGGGGAGACTTCTCTCTACTGATGATATGCATTAACCATTAGATGATGATGACGTCAATATATTATTACAATCATGTATTTCAACCCCTTCAGGACACAGCTTCCCGAGACCAGCATCATTCCTGGCCAGGGGCTGCCTAGAAAAGGTCATAAGAAATAAGTAATTGAACAAAACTCACCACTGGCTGTGTTTCGATCGTTACAGCATCGCTGGTTTATTCAAACTTAATTTCCACATCAAAGTTGAGGTTTCTTGCACTAAAATCGGAATAGGTCACATCTTTATCAATGTCACTGTTAATGAAAACTTAAAAGACCGCATTCTCCGTTCTCCGATTCATATACGGCCAATTATTTTTTACACTTTAACGATGAAACGTAAAATGGAAGTTCCAAACATAAGTGAAACGAAGGCAAGGAGAGTAATAACGGAAGTAACTAGAAAAACATGGTATGGATTGAGAAAACACAGATTCAGAAAAGTTTTAGACTCCGTCACTGATGTTACGAGAATGCTCAGGAATCGGTGCTGACTAGTGTTCTGCTGTTACAAGTAGGCCGGGTTCACATTAGACGCGTAAGTTCCGTACAGAAAACCCTAAATAAGTGGAAGAAAGAAGGATAAAAGTTTACGCATATATAGGGGAAATTTGGACACATGCGCAAATCTTTTCCGTTCTTTGCTTCACTTATTTATGGATTTACAGCCTTAATCTCCGAGTTTGTTCAATAGGTGTAGGTGCTTTTTTTTTCTTTTTTTTTAGTGTGAGTGTGCGTTTCTTTTTTTGTTTCTTGCTTCTGACAAAATTCGAGGGGCAATTGCCAAAACGTGTTATCATAAGAGGAATAAAGAAGGATGTTAACACGCTTAGGCAATTACCCCTCGAAATTGTTCCCCGAACTGAACAGGAAAGCAGACTGATTCAAACTTTTCTTTTCTTTAGTTTCCCAGGACACACTCATACTGTAAAATACTAAGTGAGTAAGTATCGCAGCACACATACTGTAAAAATGCTACCGCATTTTACGGACTATAAGGCACACCTGATTATAAGGCGCACACCCCAAATTTAACACAAAATTCAAATTTTGCTTCTCTATTTTCTTACTATATTATTAGTCACATTATAAGGCGCAGGGGTCTCAGTCTGGGGAAAAAGTATAACCCTATAATCCGTAAAATACAGTAAATGAGTAAGTAGTGTCAGCATCTATACATCATTTATGCATTATTATTAGTGACAATAAAACATCCACACTTACCCTTTGTTTATGTCCATTACTACGTAAATTGATAATTAAACACCAAAGAAGCTTTTCAACACCAACCTCAGTATGTCATTACATACCAAATTTCAAAAATTGTGTATACACCCCCTCCCCCAGTCCTCACTCTTTCTTTAGCATGTGCATGCTTTAATGTCTGCATGATTTGAGTCTGTGTGTGTGTGTTCACACGTGTGTGTGTGTGCGTGTGTGTGTGTGTGTGTGTGTGAGTGTGTATGTGTGTGCATATGCACATGTCTGGGTTTGTATGCAGAGGGTCTGTGCTTGAGCGTCTGTCTGTCTTTCTATTTGATTAAAACTTTAATACACAAACAAGTCACTAGTAATATCCATAAACAGGGTTTAAAAAAATGTATGCACTGAAAATAAATCACAAAACAAACAAGTTGCAAATGTCATTCATTTTTTTTTTTTATTAAGCAAAACAACAATGAAAAAAAAATATTCAGGATGTTTTTGGTGTGTTTTTTAGTGCAAGTTGACACCATAATATTGTAACACCTTGTCAAATATTAATTTTTACCCATATCAACAGAATGCATTATGGAGTTACAAGGTGCACCTTGGTTTGATTTTTTTAATTTTTATTTTGTTTATTTAAATCAAATGAATATATAGAGATGATCTTATCCACAATCTTGGCCAAAGACAGCTCAGCTATCATCCAGGTACAGTAATCATGAAAATGTCTTAAACAGTTAACACAGGTAGCAACATGTAAATTAGAAAAAAATGCCAATATGATTGGCTGTTTATGCTAATTTACATGTTACTACCTGTGTTAACTGTGTCAACTGTTTGACATACTCATGAATACTGTACCAGATGTCAAGCTAAGTCAAACCAAGATCATTCGCAATTCACAGGACTTGACATTCCCTGAGTGTAGTTTTTGCTATCACTCAGTAACGAAAACTCAGTAAACAACTTAAACAGGGAAACGTTCTTATGGAGATGTAAGATACGCCTGTATTTGAAAGACAGGGTCAAAACAAACTAGTAGACATACAACAAAACTGTCACATAAATATTATGAGGCAAACAAAAGTTTTAAAAATATATATTCTTGCAAAAAGCATTATATGTATTTATAAATAATCTCATTTTAAAATGAATGAAAAGTAGTATGATCAAATCAGTTTCTAAAACTTGATAAATTGTTTGAAACAAGGATATCAGTTATCACAGTTAACAGCATCAAATCAGGCTCTAAAACTCGATCAATTGACTGAAACAAGATTATCACAGTTATCAGTCCTGCATGGAACAACATTTAAGAGATATAAGTAGGTAGATGTTGATACACTGTTTCCATTAACAAAAGGAAGAGTCTTGGTGGAGGTCTGCTCTTTCTCTGCACGTTCCATCCAGCTGCTGCTTTCTTTGCTTTGGAATTATCATGTTTCATGTATACTAATTGCTATACATTGCATAGTGTACAAACTGAGAGGGGAATATTATTGAACATTTATAAACAGAATAACTATCAAAATAAATACAGAACAAAAATTCTGGTCTACTATCTTACAAAATGAATTTTCAACAGTTATTAGAGGGGTTTTTTTTTCTTTCTTTTTTTCTAATACATGAATAAAGAATCTGTTTAACAGTCAATTTGGGATTCCACTTATTCATCTGAATCATAAGGCAGGCTTTGCTTCATTTTAGAGGGCAACATGAAAGACTTGGCATTTTTTCACTTCTTCACTCTCAGTTCGGAACAGCAAAGAGGCGTCGTTGTCAATGCAGTCTCTTGACTTGTCACTCTCAGACTTGAGGTTCGTAAAAACTGCTCATCTTGCTTTTGTAGTCAACAGTACACTGGCTGCATGCTGGCTGTCCAAGTTTTCATAAATAGCTGACAGCCCCAACTGTGCAGTACTGCAAACAGTATTGGCCGATTCAAGTTGGATTATTCCCCATGTCGACTTAGAAAAGAGCCAAACCACAGCTGGCAGTGATGGCCAAACAGAGAACAGGATGGCTGGATCACATAAGTGACATGGGCATAAACGTGTCGACTGATCGGCGTGTATCGAAACAGCGTCACAATCCATAAAATTCTTCACGCAGGTCTGCCGTAACCTCCTGGATCACTGTCGACAGCCGTCCACCACTGCCACACCCTGAAAGCTGCACATTTCGCATACACACAGCGCATTAAATCAACACTTTTATTGTCAGACCAACAACGTTCTTCTCCTGATACACAAAATGCATCCCCTCCCAGGTCAGACTTACCAGCAGACTCTCCCTGCATCATGCTCAGTAGCTTCATATGGGGGTCCTGCTGGGGCGGGGGCTGTTGTTGCTGCTGCTGATAGTGGGCAGACTGTTGATGGAAGGGTGGCTGGGGCTGTTGCTGTCGCTGGTACTGGGGCTGCTGCTGCTGCTGTGGAGACTGCAGTGCTGATGAGGACTCTACACACAACCACAATCCAGAGGAGTTAATCAGATTGGGGCCACAAATGGGCGGTAGCTTCCCCCATAAACTACACCATTAGAGGCAATTTTGAAGGGGAAAAATCTGTTAAACGTCCACAAACGCTACTACAAACTTACGCCATACACCAATAGATACACATCTATTAAAAACTCATTCCTTGAATGAGGGACTGACATTACTCAGAGCATGGTGCTAGTAATCTAAACAGCTCTGTGACAAGAAAAATGAGACATTTTTCAAGGCTTAATGATCTTGGTTCTACACTGTCACTCACTTATAAATTCCAACTTGGTAGTTTGATCAACTGGGTCCACACTTATAATGCAGTCCATATAAAACAAATATTAGTTGAGCATCCATTCTAACACATGCATGGGTGCAACTCCCCAAATAAACAAAAATGAAAGGCAGGGGTCCAGGAACCCATGGCCCCGGCAGGGTACAGGGGCTGAGCCCCGTCGGATGATTCAGGGGGGCAAGTTAAGAGAGAGAGATAACAAGACAAGACAGACAGTTAAAATGATGGACAGAGACAGTTTGAGTCTGATAAACCTTGTAAAATTATTACATTGCTTTTGTAAACTTCCAGGATAGAGCAACCAAGTTCAAAACGCCCCAAATCGCTTGTGGTCAATTTTTTAATTTTTTTATAGGAATTTTAAAAAAACTGAAGTTCAGTTTCTGGTAAAATTAAAAATACTGAAATCAGTGTAAAAATGTATTCTAACATAGCAATTTTGACAAGGCATTGCCAAGTTTAAAACTATATCCAAGTTGGTCAACTCAAGCAATAATAACATGCATGGGTGTTTCTACAAAAATCCTGGAAAATATTGAAGACAGGGTCGAGGACAAGACAAGACAGACTGTTGGGATACTTCTTCTTCTTCTATCGCTCAGACAGTTTCCTGTCAATTATGAGCGCAGATGCATCATGCTGCCGTTATGTGCCTAACTAAGAAACAGTAAGGCCCAGCAGTCCGACTTCAGCTGGAGAAAATCTTTTTGAAAGTGTTTTGTGAAAAAAGGCAAGAAAATGGACTGGTAAGGCAGAAAGATAGTAGATAACAGCAAGCAAAGAGAAAAGGCAGAGTCAAAGAGAGTGACAGATTAGAGGAAGCTACAAGCACAGAACTTTCAGGTGGGGAAACTATTTATACAAAAGACCCCCCGGTATCCCCATGGGGGGAGTTGAGGTACAGGGGAAGCATCCCCGTTTTGGGGGGGTGAAGGGTATTTGGTATTTTCTAGTAACAGAGACCTGTCTCGGGCTGCTCCAAGCTGGAGAGCGCATCGCCGCAATGCAGCTCCCCCTGAAGCAGATTGAAAATCCTATCTTAAAGGGATTTGACAGGCCCTCCTTGAAGCCAGGTATAAAGCTATTATGGCATGACACGGGCAAGTGGTGATAGGTACAAAATACAGGAAGGTGAAAAAGAGAAATTGCTTCTTATTTTTTTCAGAACCTGGGCCTGTATTCACATTGAGATAGTATGAGATTTATCATCGTCACATCTTAGAAGTCCTTCAAAAGTCCTATCAAATCCTACTACTGTCTTCTTCTTCTTCTCTTTGGGGCCCACAATCATTTAATTGATCATTCTGGCACCTTCAGGGGAAAAAAAGACTGAAAAAGGGGGGTTGGTTCCATCTAATAAAGGGCCTAAGCTGCTGCATGGACATAGGGGTGTTTGAGTTTGAGTTTGAGTGATCCAGCCAGACTTCTAAGATATCATGATGACAAGTCTAATACTATCTCAATGTAAATACAGGCCCAGATCTGCAGATGAAGGCTACTATATAAATTTTAAAAAGCCACCACCCAAAAAAAAACCACTTGAATTTAGGCACACAGCCTGAAGAGAAGCACCCACTCAACATGTACTTGTAATGTGTCTTAATAGATGCAAACAAGAGGAAAAGTCTATCCCTTTGAAACTCATCGACTCCCACAGCAGACTTACCAGCAGGCTCTGCTTTCATCATGTTCAGTATTTTCCTCTGGGGGTCCTGGTCTGATGGAGGGGGGGACGGTTGTCGCCGTTGCTGATAGTGGGGAGACTGCTGCTGGTATTGGGACTGTGGAAGCTGCTGGCTGTAGGAAGGCTCCTGCGGCAGTGCAGAGTCTACACACAACAAACATTAATGCTGTTATTAACTCTTTTGCCGCCAGCCATTTTTCAGCCAAAAAATACCATTAAACTTAACTGGGTATAGAAAATAAAATATCTGCAATATTGCGAATTCCTCTGTGACATACAGACCTGTTTACCATAATAATAAAAAACCTGGAATTTGCCACACAAAAACCCGAAATTTGAGGGGAAAAAAACAGAATTAACACCGGTACACGACTCGCGGTAAAACACTGATTCAACTCGGCGCCATCGCGATCAATTTTCGCTTCATTTTCAATTGAAAAGTTCGTATTTTCCAGTGATAATATAATCTAAATGGACTAATTTCAAGCCCTAATTACAATCTCTACCATTAAAAAACTGCCCGGAAAGCTCTTCGAAACGACAGTAAAATTTTTAAAAAAGAGCCAAACAATAAAATAGATAACCAGCATTCATTAATGGGAAAGCCCAAGTCACCAAATGATCATTCAGCACTCATTGCTAAATAGAAAGCCCAAGTCAACCAAATGATCATTCAGCACTCATTGATAAATAGAAAACCCAAGTCAACCAAATGATCATTCAGCACTCATTAATAAATAGAAAACCCAAGTCAACCAACTGATCATTCAGCACTCATTGATAAATAGAAAGCCCAAGTCAACCAAATGATCATTCAGCACTCATTGATAAATAGAAAACCCAAGTCAATCAACTGATCATTCAGCACTTATTACTAAATAGAAAACCCAAGTTAACCAAATGATCATTCAGCACTCATTGCTAAAATATAATGATCATTCAGCACTCATTGATAAATATAAAACTCAAGTCAACCAACTGATCATTCAGCACTCATTGATAAATAGAAAACCCAAGTCAACCAACTGATCATTCAGCACTCATTAATAAATAGAAAACCCAAGTCAACCAACTGATCATTCAGCACTCATTAATAAATAGAAAACCCAAGTCAACCAAATGATCATTCAGCACTCATTAATAAATAGAAAACCCAAGTCAACCAACTGATCATTCAGCACTCATTAATAAATAGAAAACCCAAGTCAACCAACTGATCATTCAGCACTCATTAATAAATAGAAAACCCAAATAAACCAAATGATCATGAAAAAAAAATTAAACATTTTTTTGCACCAACCCCCATCCCAACCCAGCCCAACTCCATCCCCTCTCAGCCAAACGCCTGACCTTGGGTGGCCGCAGGGGACGTCTGGGGCTTAGGTTTCCTGACGACGCCCAGCACCTTGTCCTTCTTCTCCTGCAGGTAGTCGATCAGCTTGTCCAGCTCCTCCACAGACAGGGGCCGGTTCTCCACCTGGGGACCCAGAACCAAGAACAAAGGTATGCTATGCTATGGCATTGCTATTCTTTTCTGATCGCACAGACAAGTCTGGCGAAATTCAGGCTGCTCCCACATGGAAAGAGTGTCTCCTTTAGCACTGAGCGCCCTTTTAATTTTTTTTCTTCTACATTTTTTTGATATGTGCAGGCACCTTCTCCCCTTTGTTTTCAGCTCCCTGGCTGACTTAGAAAGGGACAATACTATACTTTGCAGTGATAACGACTAAATGAGATAGTACTGTATGGTTCAAGTGCAAATTAGACATAATTATTGGCATTTCTTTCATTCTTCTAAATATTTTCTTATATAACTTATCTGCTAAGGGTCACTATACATAACGATACACACAATCAATAGACACTTACCAGTTGCTCTCTTTAACTACATTACTGTGCCAACAAAGAAATAAAAAAACAGAATGATGCCAAAGGAATTAATCCTTCTACAACGTATCAGTATTACAAGATGACGAAATGAAAAGGAACAAAGTCCAACACAACCAAGGTTTTTTCTAAATTGAAAATGGCTGTTGTAACATGTGCTGTCATGGGTAAACCATATTTAGGGCTAGATTCCAACTTCTCACCTCCAGGCCAAGGCAAGGTAGCACAATGTTCAAAAGTTATAAAAAGTATGCAGTCGGTGCAGATTTCAGAAAAACCTGATATCTTAAAATAGCATAGGAATAAGCTCCCGCAGTCTGAAAAAGCTTATTCAATCAGGAACGAGTTCATGTCAGCACCGTCATGTTGGGTTCACATACATTATTGTCACTACTGGAAACACTACTGGAGATATAACTGCCTTATCATTTTCCAAACAGCTGCAATGTCAGGATCACATGCATTATCGTCACCCTTGGAAACACTATCCGAGATGGAGTCCATAACATAACTGCTTTGTCACTTTCCCAATAGCTGCCACGTCTAGGTCACACCAAAGAAATGCTACGTCATCACTCATTCCCAACCACTTCATAAGGAGCAGGAATAAGGTAAGGTCGGCTAGCCTATTCAATGCAAACTACAGCAGGCTCAGTTTCATTGTGGATTCCTCACCAGCAGGGCCAGCAGGTCATCGATGCCCTTGGGGTGGATGGGCCCACTGCTGCCGCTCTTCTTCTCGTCTTTCTTTTCCCCTGCCCCGTCCTCCCCGGGCTTGTCCTTGTTCTTGGCGGCCAGCTTCTCCTTCTCCGCCGACAGGAACTTCTGGAAGCTGCGCTCCACCAGGTCCACTGCGTCATCCAGGGGCATGTTCCTGTGCTCTGCAGGGAACAACCAGGGGGCTTTTCAACAATACAAACTTACTCCTCCAGGGCTCTAAAAGTGAAGCACTAAAATTCTCAAGGACCCTCTAAAAGATTGAGCAGGGGGTCCCAGGGAAGCACTAGAAAAATTCTTTTTAGCATTTGCAATGCCACTGGGAGCCTCTAGCCCGCCTCTAGGACCCTCTATACTGTAAGTGAAGGAGTCCCTGGGAACCCTTGTTTTGCGGGATGATTGGGAGCCCTGCACCTCTGCTAGAAAAAGAAGTTCAGTTAAATGTTTTCAAAGCTAAACGTAGGATTAAAAAGGAACACAATGAAACATAAAGAAGGTTTTAACATTTCAGTACATTCTTAAAAACTGAAAACCACTAAAAATTCTAAAATTGTTTCCTACACCATGTCTATTACACATAAAGTTTCCATGAAAAGATCTTCATGATCATCAATGAAATGAAAACGTACAACTCACTGTAGATCTAACGATGATGGCTTTGAGCATTTGATAGCAATCCCAATGTAAGAGTTTTGTTTACAGTTCTGAACCGCATCACCATCACTTCAACAAAGTGGAGTTAAGGCTTGATCAGTTGATCAGTCAAAAAATGTTTTCGCGTTCATGGATATGCATGCAGTGACCTAAACTTTTGTCTGAACTTTCTTGCCATCACTTGGTTACAAGAGCAGGGTTTTATGTTGAGGAATTTCCTCAGGCACTCAGCTGCCTAAAATTGCATAAGATTGCCGGAATTCAGGCTTCGGGCACACCCAATGCACCCCTGGGTTTTGTACATTGCACATTTGTTTCTGTGGAATTTCTAGACTGCAAAATTATACCAGAGTTCTGCCCATTGCATACTTCATAAATGCTAAAAGCTCAGCGGTGTGAATGGACTAACCCTGGGTGACTCCGTGCAGGATGGTGAGGGTGAGGGAGCGGTGCTTCTCGTTCTGGCTGTTGAGGGAGATGGCGAAGAGGCAATTGCGGCGGGCAGCATCCTCCACCTGCTCCTGGATGGTCTGGTCCTCGCGGATCACCATCACGTTGGTCAGCAGGTTGATGTTCTTCAGACGCTTCTCCACCGTGTCCGCATAGCGCCTGTCCACACACAATCACCTTCGCTTATTCATAGCCCTAGGCAACTGGAAAGGAAGGCTCCAACATAGAACAAAACACTCATGGACTTATAGACAGCTCAAGGACAAACTTCAAGACTGTATAATTAGCAGGACACTTGTCGTCACAAAATTCAGTAGACGCTAACCCTTTACATTATGTCAGCAGGTGATCATTCGAGTTGAAAGTGCAAACATTTCTATTTCAGATTCTAAAGAAATCAATCAAGCATTATGGTCAATTGGACAGTTTGCACCTACATCTCTTTATCTAGATGCAAAATATGAATCCTGAATTAGGAAGTGCTAAAAAAATCTACTTTAGTTCTTGCGCAAGTCCAAAAAGTTCTACGACAATCTAATTTAAAACATGCTGATCAATAACTTCAGCACACAGTTCTCTTATGTCCTATTAAAAAATTGTTTACCAAAGTAGTACACATCCATAGGAAAAGTACTAACATTAATGAAGTGAACTAAGCCTGCTTCCAGCCAAACACACTTTCCAATCACTAAAAAGACAAAAGGAAAAAATCCTTCACCATTATACCTCAAGTCTGGAGACATGACAATGATTTCACAGTCCACTGCCATGGGCTTTTTGGGGGTTGCCACAGGGTCATAGAGGCTGGGGGCAAAGGCATCCCTGTAGGGATCTCGGAAAGGATCCATCCGGTATGGATCTCGCCTGCATCACAGATTTATATTTAAGCACTAAATAATAGAAGTCTGTTTCCCAATGAAGTCTGCAAGAATACAATTTTAAGAACCCAAATTAAGCCGCTTTTTCATACAAAGAAAACATATCATGACATATAAATTGCTGTATTTTCAATTTCATGAAAGCCCAAATCAATTTGCCCTTCAACAAAAGAACATTTCATGATAAACAGGCAAAGAATGCTTTTTCTTCACAAAAACCTTCACCATTGGGTCTTAACTTCCGAATGGTGCATTTTTGGGTACAGATTTTGCAATCTCCTTTTTCACTGGAAAACGTAACTTGTTCCTTCCCTTAAAACTTTCAGGTAAAAGTTTACACATGTACAGCAAAAAGATGAAACCAACAATCAAATAAATACCAACCTGTAGGGATCATCGCGGAATCTGTCGAAGTAAGGGTCGGGCGGAGGATGCCTTCTGTATGGATCATCAAGGAAAGGATCTCTGAAAACAAACGCTCACCATTTTCATTGCAGCACCAGCAAACAGAATCATTCATTGAATAATACTAACCAACAACAAAAATATATAAAAAACAACCTGACTCATATTACCAGCAGGTTCCAGGCTTATAAGATGCAAGTATGCTCCTGTGACAATGACCATAAGCATTCACTCATAGCTGACTATCAATACCAGATAAGATGAATGCATATGTTGAAGGTTCTGTAAGATGGCACACCTGTCTTCATTTCTCAGGATGCAGTCTTGGCACTACATCTGTGAATAAGATTTATCACACAACTTTCTAATTTCCCCAAATTCCTCCCAAAAACCGTCATGGCAGTTTGATTATTCCGCTTTTTAGCTCATAAATCTTTCATGCAATCTTCTTGTCTTTCAACACATAATCTACAAACTGTTTCAAATTATCTCTTAAGTACAGTACCTTGGAGGCGGAGGGAGGTCCCGTGGGTCTCGTGGGGGATAGAAGTCTCTGGGCATGGGTGGACCCAAATCCCTAGGACCCAAATCCCTAGGCCCCAAATCCCTAAAGTCCCGAGGAGGCGGCGGCATGTCCCTCCCTCTAAAATAAGGATCACCAAAACCTGGTGGAGGCCCAAAAGGGTCTCGGCCAGGAGAACGAGAACGGTCTCTAGGAAACCTGAAACCAACACATTTAAAAAGCTGATTGGCATCATTTACTTTCCAACATCTTCTAACAGCTAACAAGCACTTGGTTTATTACATTTAGGTTTCATGTCTTTTCTCAAACGTTCTCCACAAAAAACACCCCCACCTCCAGTCCCATTGCAATTTACCCCAATTTCTGGTTCACGCTTTTTACTTAGCCCAAATGATTTACCACAAAAGCTTTTAATCTGTAATAAAATCATAAAAACATCATCTGCAGTAAAACCATTTTCAAGATATCAAGTCCCCCAATTTAACTTTTCATTTCTGTTTTCATGTCTATTCAGGAATTCAAGAAACAGTAGTACAGTGATGTACCGAGGATCGAAAAGCGATAGGACAAACTGTCCTAAGACAAGAGAAATCAATAGGACAATGTCCTGGCTCTTGCAGAAATCAATAAGACAAAGCGTGCTAGTGTCAAAATTTTAACCAAATATTTGTCTTGACAGTGGAGAAAACAAAAGGGCATTTTCAATTTTAATAGGTCAATGTCCTCTTGGGACATCACTGTTAGTATCTAATTTAGAGCTTGGAAATTGCTGGCTGTTCGATTGCCTAACCAGCACCAGATTCTAGGAACGCATCTTTAAAAACAATTAACAAAACAAATGCTCGCATCATCATCTAAACCAACTACATACATACAGTTCTTCTTCTTGTTGTCTTGAGGGCCCACGGTCAATGAGCTAACCATTCTGGATCCTTTTGAAGAAAAAAAGACTGAAAAATAGGGGTTCCGGTGGTGTTTAAATTTCAGTTGGCAGTGGTGGTGTAACAACCAAAAATAGGGATTGGAGTGGGTAAGGGAGAAGCAAGGGCGGAGGGTGGCGGAGGGGGGGGGGGGCGAGACTGATGAGTTACTGATCAGCCTGCAGTCGCACGTCAGCAGTGAAGGCTGCGATGGAGTCCTGCAGCAGTTCATTCCACTCCCTGATGGTCCTTGGGAGGAATGAGTTGGATCTGTACTTAGTGCAGCACTGAATTCTCTGAAACTGCAGGTGGTGTCCACGCCTTTGCCGAGATGGCTTGCAGATTTGGGCAGTGTACAGCGTCTGTGCTGATCTTGTGCAGCGTGGAGAGCCTGGTCCTCTGCCGTCTGCTCTCCAGCCCAGTTAAAACAAGCAAAATGTAAGCTGAACACAAAATAACCTGCACTGAATGGGCAGACAACAATTATAACACAGCGAGCAACACACCTGTTATAATATTAAGCTGCACTCACCTTTCATTAGGGGGCGTCATTTCATGCCTTCCTCCTCCGCCGCGCCCCCCAAAGTTACGCCCCTCAAAGTTACGCCCCTCACTATCACGCCCCCCTCCTCCATCACGATCACGTCCCCATCCACCATCACGATCACGCCCCACTCTATCACGCCCCCTGCCGTTTCTTTCTCCGTCATCACCACCATCCTCCCTCTTCCCTTTCTCTGCCGCCATGTTACACCCTGCCAGCAAAAACAGGTTGCTTATTAAATCAGAACCAAGGCAAGAAAGCAAAATTAAATTCATTGAATCCCAATGAGACCCACTAATTAGAATAATGACCGTATGAAGCAATTACCACATTAAAAAACAACACCTAAACTGATGAAAACATCAGTAATGCACCGCATTTACACAAGTGAAAGGACTTACATAAACAAACTATGTAAGTGTTGTAATAAGAAAGAAGAAAATTAATTGGAAAAAATATCCTGGCACGGCTCTGTAGAATAACGGTTTGAATTGATTTTAGCAACAACAAAAATTATTAAAAAAAGGAATTTCAAATCAGGACTGAATTAACAAAAAGGCACATGAAGACATATACCATGAAGCAGATTATTTATTCAAAATAAACCTTATGTCAATCTTCAAGCTTTTGCAACCAAAAGGCACCAACAGCAAAGATCATCTAAAATCAAAATCAAAAAATGAAAAAACAAAACTAAAAGCATGATGAAGCATATTCAGCCAATCAAACATGACACTTACTCAGAACCTTTCCAAAAAAATAGGTGCCAGTTTCGGCTTCGGCTGCCATTCTAGCATCCTCTTCATTGGCAAACTGAACAAATCCATAGCCATTGTGGTGGACCAGCGAATCTGCACATATTATTGTCACCATTATAGACACAACACAATATAAATATATTTCATGTTCTCTTACACACTCATAAAATGCATAATTATTTGAACTGTGTGTGTGTGTCCTTCTGTTTGTTTGCCCTGTAACTCACGAACCAGGGTACAGAATCGCTTTAAATTTTGTCTGGTGATGCATTATGGTGCACAGAGGGTCCAATAGAAAATGTGTAACCATAGTGACCTTGACCTTGGAGTTTGACCATGAAAACTGGTCAGAAGTAGGAGTAGTAACTAAAGGGTAGTAATTAGGGAATGACTGGCTGGATTGGTTTTCACTGGTTACCTCCCTTGCTTCATAAATAAAATCTGAGTGAAAGAGGGTGAGAGGCGAAAGAGAGTGTGAGTGAGAGTATGTGTGTATGTGCCGTGTGCGAAGCGTAGCGAGCAGGACTGCTAGTTTTATGTAAATCTAGCATACTATGTGCATGTAGGACAAATTAATAGTTAAAATGTTTGCTCTACCTTAGCCAAAAAAACAATTAATCTTCAACCATGATGAAACATGCATTTTGATATAAACAAACATGACAATGAGACAGCTGACAGTGTTAATTCTATCTTCGAAATCAGGGGGTGAGAATCAGCACAAGAATTATGCCTCTAGACATTTAGACTAGAGGGTCACCTGGATGTTTTCAGCCTTCAAAAGATTAACATTTCTTTAAAAATTGTGTCAGGTGAAAATGTGGCGCACTGGCCTGAAATCTAATCCGTTAGATGGAACATTTGAGCATCATAGACGCATGTCTGTGTGTAAGAATTAACACTGGTTGTATAAGTAATAAGACGATAAGTAGACTTGAAAATCAAATTCTAAAAAATATAACTTTTCGAACATTTCAAAACTTTTTAAAAACTGTTCAAGGAGCATATATTCCAGTATGTATTAGTAGCTTCAGATATAATAAAAGTGTACAGTTCTCAATTCCGGATTTTTAGTGACGCTAATCTTTCCAGTTATGTTATACATACCCGTGATTCTTCCATGCTTCTTGAACAAATCCTCCAGATCAGTGGTGCCGAGTTTGGTGGAGGCTAAGTTAGCGACAAAAACACGGGCATTGACATATTTCGAGTCTTTGCTCATCACCGGCCTTACAACTACAGGAGACCGTGAACGACTCCGACTTCGTTTATTTCTCCGGCGAGAGGACCGCGACCTTGAACTTGAACTTGATGAAGAACTGCTTCGACTTCGGCTTTTGCTGCTCTTGATCCATGGCCTGTCTTTATCTCGGCGGCCACTTTTGCGTGAATCTGGGCTCCGGCTGTTTGATCGTCGCCCTCGTGAAGACATTTTGCACACCTGTTACAGTAAAACAATCAAAAGTGAAACATCGACTATACAAGCTTTGTTTTTTAAAAGTTAACTTCTTAGGTGATACTTTACTCATGTATCCGCTAATCCAGTTTAATTAAATCTGTCTAGTGGTTTTTCAGACACTCACACACACACAAAACGACACACTCGGTAAGAAACATAACCTTTGCCTTAGGCACTGACAAAAATTAGTTTAACTTTAATGCCCTCCGACCTGGTATAGGTACATGTAATGATGTATGTGGGACACTTGGATAGACTAATAGAGAGATAGTTAACCACAGCAGGGTTTAATATTCTCTATTTCTATAAATCACGCCTTTTAATTGCCAATCCACGCCTTTTAATTGCCAATCAGACATGACTGATGAAGTTCACGTCTTAAATTTATCGTTGAGTGGTGAAATCATATCAACTTAGAAATCTGCACATTTAAAAACACACAGACATACATATGTGTGTGTGCTCACACACACAGAGAGAAAGAGAGAGAGAGAGAGAGAGAGAGAGAGAGAGAGAGAGAGAGAGAGAGAGAGAGAGAGAGAGAGAGAGAGAGAGAGAGAGAGAGAGAGAGAGAGAGAGAGAGAGAAGAGAGAGAATGCAAATGAGAATAATGTAATTTGTTCAAATAAGCCAAGGCCCCTTATGGAAGGGAAGGGAACAAACATAGACCAACAGCCATTACTAACTCATAATCAATATCATCATCAACATTCAATACAAATGATAATAATAGGTTATGTGTGTGTGTGTGTGTGTGTGTGTGTGTGTGTGTGTGTGTGTGTGTGCGTGCGTGCGTGCGTGCGTGCGTGCGTGCGTGCGTGCGTGCGTGCGTGCGTGCGTGCGTGCGTACGTGCGTGCGTGTGTGTGTGTGTGTTGACAAAGGCAAATTCGCTGAAGTGTCCAGTTGTTTTGTTGTGTCTCATGTAAATATAAAATAATCTCACTTCACACTTGTTGTGTACTTGTTTGTCTTGTTGTGTGAAATAACAAAGACAAGAGAAAATTATGTTGTTTCTAACTCCACCTTTGTACAAATGGCAGAATGGACATAATTCTAAAGGAGTGTTCACTGTGATAAACCGTAAACATTTAACGATTTTGAATTATTAAAAAAACTCACAAATCACTCCAGTCATACACACAAACAAAACATACATAAGGCACAACAACAACAAAGTTGTGGTTACCCTATTTTTTTCGGCCGACCCTATGATTTTTGGGGGGCCTTGTCAACAAAACAAAACAGAGAGAGAGAGAGAGAGAGAGAGAGAGAGAGAGAGAGAGAGAGAGAGAGAGAGAGAGAGAGAGAGAGAGAGAGAGAGAGAGAGAGAGAGAGAGAGAGAGAGAGAGAGAGAGAGAGAGAGAGAGAGAGAGAGAGAGAGAGAGAGAGAGAGAGAGAGAGAGAGAGAGAGAGACGCAAGTTCAATCGGTGAATGCCCATCAAGGGACATAACTCTAACGCGCCGAACATCCACGTGCCATTGCAAAATGGCGTCATTTGCCATTTCAATGGAGCCATGTGCTCATATTTCAGAAAATAGGCCTAGTTGACAATTTTTAAAAATATATATATATATATTGATTCAGTTTATCTTTCTTATTTATGCACTTATATATATTGATCTGTGTGGATATGCTTTTGTATTTTACTTATTTATTTTAAAATCATTTTCATCTTATATTAGTCATATGCTCAATTTTAATGTGTGTGTGTGTGTGTGTGTGTGTGTGTGTGTGTGTGTGTGTGTGTGTGAAGGTGGTAGGGTGGGGGTGGGGGTGACCAATGTGCAGGGGAAAAGTGGTTAATGATTTTATACATATTTTCTTATATTTTTGTATTTAATTCAGTTTGTATTTAGCTTTTCTGCTGTTATGTGTTTTCTGCTGATAAATATATTGATGACTGTGATTGCTTTTAGTCTAACTAATTTTTCATTCTGTTATCTTTTATTAGGCATGTGTACGTATAATTTTTTTTATTCATTTTAGTTCATTGTATTATTGCGGAAGAGAAAGGTGGGTTTGGAGAAAGGGGGTAGATGGTGGGAGAGGGTGAGGGAGAGACGGGGGGGGGGGGGGGGGGGGGGGGGGGATGGAGTGAGAAGAGGAGAGGGGAGGGAGGAGGGAGTGACAGGAGAAGGGAGAGAGGGGGAGAGAGAGCCATATAGAGAGAAAGGAAGAGAGAGAGAGATGTTTTGGTTTGTTTAAATAGGGTCTATAATGTTTTATTGTCAAAGCCCTGTGATGTGGGACGTTGGTGGGAAGGGTGGAGGGTGGTATAAAAGTAAGCGCACAAGCGGCGTGCAGTTGTTATGTTAAAGTGAGCGGGGCGTGTGAAGTGTGAAAGAAACTTTTAAAGCATGTAATTACAATTTATTTTGTTCTTTTATAAATTGCTTGGTTTCTTGTGTGTACATTTGACGTGTCCGCAGGAAAATTATCCTTGCTTTTATGAGGACAAAATAAAAGTTGAGTTGAGTTGAGTTGAAATATGAGGGTGATTAGCACTTTCATAGTTTCAAAGCATCTTACATGCTCGTGCGTGTTTTCCGGGACATTCATCTCCAGGGATGTAGGAAAGGAAAACATTATCACTTGCCGAGGTGGTTCAGCTATCTTAGCTGAACCTTTCGAACTAGAGTTTTCAACACCATTCGGCGATTTCAAAGAGCTGGGAGTGAAGAGCTTACAATTTTGTTGAGAAAGAGAACATTTTATTTCTGAGTTGTTTACTTTAAATTACTCGATTTTCATGACACATACCATGTATATATATGTACACACACACACACACACATACACACCAAGAGAGTAAGAGTGAGGGAGACAGAGCTCTTGAATAGTGTTTTGTCAATTTTGACCTTAAAAAAAGAAAAGAAAAAAAAAGAAAGTTAGTTCCTACCTACCTACCCTATTTTTGGGGGCCATGTTACCCTAACCACACCTTTGTTTTTTTGGGGGGGCTAAACAAAAGGAGAAATGAAAGAAGATTACGGGTTATTACTTCAGGTTTAGACATAGGGAAGTGGTAGATAAGACTATGTATAATAGAAAAACTCTCTACACCGATTGGTTTCCCCACAACAAACCACTACAAAAGCAAAGTCAAGAGGCAAAATTGTGGTTTAAGGGAGCAAAGCGAGTTTAGAAGTGACCAAGGTATGGTGTGCACACAGATTTACTTCCCTTGAAGCAAATGCATCAAAAATTCAAATTGACAGCTATCTATTAATTCCGGACATATACGGCTGGAACGACTTGAATGAGTTAACATATGATCAGGGGCTAGGGGCCTAGAGTTACAGTAAATGGATGGTGATCCTTGAGACTTGACAATGACTTGAACTTAGGCGTCACCGCTGTGTTGTGTTGATCTTGATGAATGATTTGATACTTTGTTTCTTCTTCTTCTTCCATTGATATAGTCACCAGAATCATTACTGATCATTACTGTGACTGGCAGGCCAAAGAGGTCAGAAGGAGAAAAAGAAATAAACAAATGAATGAAATAAAATTTAAAAAATTAAAATAAGAGAGAAATGGAGACCGAGAGTGTTTTGGTGGGTAGACAGCCAGACAACCGGCCAAACAGGAGCCTTTTTGCGGTACCCAGCATGATGCCAGTGTAGTGTTCTTGGATTACCCTGTTCTCAATTCATGTGCGCATGCACGAAATTGAGACAGTAATCTTTGTGTATTTGACGGTTTCAGGTTAGGATTAGGTTTAGGAATATGTTTTGGGAATAGGATAGGGTTAGGGATAGGCTTAGGGTCAGCTTAGTGTCGAATACACAAAAGAAAAAAATTTGATGGTACGTCATGATCAATTTCGCGCATACGCATGTAGATTGAAAACAAAGTCAAGCCGAGAACGTTACTGTTTACACCAGCCCAACCACTGCCTATCCCCGGTTTGGTGTGATGGATTAGTGCTCTGCCAGAAGCCTTCCGAAGAGGGCCTGGAAGGGTCTGGATGATGTCTGGGTGGAGGGCATTGCAGTTTTTCAAAGATAAAATCAACACTATTAGAAACAACCTTGATTCCACGTTCTCTAATTCATCTACTGAACCCCGTTTTCATGGTCAGCCCCTCACTTGTTTCACCCCAGTGACTCAAGACCTAGTAAAACGCACCATTCTCTCTTCTCCACTGGAAACCTGTGAACTCGACCCTTTTCCTGCTGACTTATATCTGGACTCCCTTGACGTCCTTCTGCCTTACATTACTGACATAATGAACAACTCCCTTACTTCTGGAACTTTTCCTGACAAGTACAAATCTTCTTTGGTAAAGCCTTTGCTTAAGAAGCCCTCCCTTGATCCTGATGACCTAAAGAATTACCGACCAGTTTCAAATCTCGCCTTCCTGTCCAAGTTACTAGAACGCATCATTCTTCTACAACTTAATGAACATTTGACTCCAAACACTTTACTCTGCTCCTTACAGTCAGCATACAGACCCCATCATAGCACCGAAACTGCTCTTCTTAAGATCATGGATGATATACTAACATCTCTTGACAATGGTAAAATGTGCATTCTTACTTTACTCGACCTCTCTGCCGCTTTTGACACTATTGACCACACTATCCTACTAAACAGACTCTCTCATTCTTTTGGCATATCTGGATCTGCACTATCCTGGTTTGAATCCTATCTCATCAACAGAACTGAAACAATCTCAACAGCTGGCTATAAATCCACTCCTTCGACCATTAAGTACGGTGTCCCTCAGGGATCCGTCCTAGGACCTGTCCTCTTCATTCTGTACCTGCAACCTCTGTTTGACATTGTCAAGCAACACACTGTAAATCATTATGCTTTCGCAGACGACAAAGAGCTTTACAAGGAAACATCTATCTCTGATCTTGACTCTTCTCTCCAGACTATTCAAGGAAGTGTTGGTGATGTCAAGGCATGGACGAGTACAAATAAACTCCAACTGAATGATAACAAAACTGAATTCATTATCCTTTCTTCTAACAAACTCTCTGCGGGTAATTCCTTACCTTCCTCGATCAAAATTGGCGACTGTGATGTTGATTTTGTACCTTCTGTAAAAAATATTGGTGTAACTATTGATTCCCACCTTTCAATGAAAGCCCACATGAACAGCCTCTGCAAAGCTGCATACTTCCAGTTACGAAGATCAGTTCCATCTGCCATCTCCTTACCATTCAGGCAACACAGACTCTTATTTGCTCTCTTGTCCTATCTAGGCTCGACTATTGCAATTCTTTGTTATATGGCTGCCCTCAAACTCTAATCCAAAAACTTCAAAAAGTTCAAAATGCAGCAGCAAGACTGATCTTCAAAACTAAAAGGAAAGTACACATTACCCCACTACTCCACACTCTTCACTGGCTTCCTATTTCCACTCGCATTCAATACAAAGTTGCATGCCTCACCTTCAACTCTGTCAATGGCACTGCCCCTCAATATCTTATTGATATCATTCAAACTTACACCCCTGCACGCCAGCTCAGATCTTCTTCCGATTCACGCCTGCTTTCTACTCCTCGTGTTAAAACTAAATCCTTTGGAGAATCCTCTTTTTCACACTCTGCTCCTTCAGTCTGGAATGGCTTACCACACAGTGTTCGCCATTCTTCCACAGTTCAGTCTTTCAAGACTTCTTTGAAAACTCATCTCTTTGATGCTTTTCATACCACTAACCGTTCACATCTGACCTTAAATCCACATGCTTCTGTTTCAGAACCTGAATCATGGATATATCTGCTTGCGTTCAAGTGGGGGTGGTTGAAATGGGATCGGCGTGTGCGTGCATGCGCACGTGTGTGTGCGTGTGCGTGTGGTGTGTGTGCGTGTGTGTGTGTGTGTGCGCGTGCGTGGTGTGTGACTGTGAGCTTCTCTGTTAGTGTGTGTGTTTGCGCAATAATGTAGCTCATGAGCTTTGGTTTCCCTTGCGGTTTTGTTTCTTTTCTTATGGTATTGTAATATTGTTTCAAATTTAGTGGTTATGAACAGGGCTTTGTTTAAATAATATTATTTTATGCATATTTGATTTGATTGTAGTGAGTCTTATGTGTATAATGACTTATTTGTGTTTTATTGTCTATGTAAAGCACTTTGAGCTCCCTGCAAAGGGAGTAAAGCGCAGATGCAGTTGTGCGCAGTAACCATACATCATTTGATTGGATGACGGCAAGCGGCCATTTTCAGTCACTTACGTTGTTTCATGGAAACTGACTCTAACCCAACCCTAACCTTGTGCTAACCCTATCCCTTACCAGAGAAAAGCAAAATGTGGTTTCTACTGAGTACTATGCAGTGAGAATGTTTAGGTGTGGGGCAAACAAATTAACCTTTGCAACTACAATGCAAGTGACAAAAATAGCAGCCAATCAAATTGAAGCATGGTTACTGCCCACAGCTCTATCCGTAAAGCGCTATATAAATGCTCAGTATTATTATTATTATTATTATTCCATTCTATTCTCAAATGCCGGGGGCAGGATGGTGCGGGGAAAGGAAGAACTGTGCTTGTAAGTTCTCAAATGCAACAATATTTTCCAAAAGGAACTTACATCGTCGAGTAAATATTAGTCTACTAAGCTAGAGATACCTTATCCATACCAAATGGCTTGATCGGCTTCTCTCCGAATCTGAAGGTAAAATCCATCCAAAACGTTGCAAACAGCCGCCATGTTGTCTGTTGATGTTGAAATAACGCGAAAATCACACCGAACAACAAAACAAATCAAAACCGTGCGCGTTGTGTTCAATTAAAAAAAAAAGGGTGGTGGTGGTAAATCTTCACTTCGTTACAATCCCCCTGCAAAAGATGAGCATAATCAAATCAAACCATCCATTAAATAAATACAACAAACCTGTCAGTGTCACTATGTTCCGTAGTATGCAGGGATGTATGTCTCCCTTGTGGGTAGGGTTCTTGCGGCAGCTTCTAACAATAACTTCCCGGTGAAAAGATAAATGTGGACTTTGTACGCTATCTTGTTGTACGAATTTTCCAAAAAGATAAATAAATCGTTCTTCTATGACACAACAAGTTGAGGTTATGGATGATTTCACTAAACTTATACATAGAAGATAAAGAAGCCTTCGACATAGTCTACTTAGACTTTCGAAAAGCCTTTGATTCCTTCCCTCACCAAAGGGAGAAATGTTAGGAGATGGTTTTATGTTCCAAATGGTGAACAAACCCACAAGGACAAGGGAAGGACAAAAAGAAAATATTATCGACTTAATCTTAGTAAATGATACTCAAATGATATCTGACATCATACATTCTAGTCCCCTCGGTAAGAGTGACCACCAAGTCTTAATTTTTTCCATGTACGCAAGGGTATATAATACAGAAAGTTTAGAACAAACAGTAATATATAATATGAAAAAAGGAATTTTTTTACAAATGAGACAGGATTTTTTAAATCACAGTTGGGACCACTTGTACGACATGAGTGTTGATGATTGTTGGCAGAACATAAAAGATAAAATTCATTTCTCAATGGACAACAATATACCAAAAATAAAAGGTAATATTAAGAATAAAAAGAAAAAGTATAGACCCTATTGGATGTCACTGGGATTAAGAAAAAGTGTAAGAAAGAAGAACAGACTTTATAGAAGATACTTGGAAAATGGTAAATCTAAAGCTAGTAAACGTTACCGAGATTACATAGAATTGAGAGATAGGAGCTCTAAGCAGATGAGGAGTGAGACAAAAGACCATGAAAAACAAATAGCAAAAAACTGTAAGCTAAATCCCAAGCTGTTTTGGAAGTACATTCATTCTAAGCTCAAGTTATGTACTGGCGTCAGTTCACTTAAAGATAAACAGGGAGACATAGTCACAGCTGACCAGGATAAAGCTAACGTTTTGAATGATTATTTTGCTAGTGTTTTCACTAAAGAAAATACAGATTCCTTGCCCCCAATTAAAGATGAATCACCAGCTGACTGTACATACATTGTTATTACAGTAGAAGCTATAAAGAATAAACTTAAGCACTTAGATGTGAACAAAGCCCAGGGGCCAGATAAGGTCCCAGCCAGAGTACTAAAAGAATTACATACAGAACTAGCACTTCCTTTAACAATTTTGTTCAATAAAAGTTTAGAATCAGGGGAACTCCCAGTAGATTGGAAAACGGCAGAGGTTATAGCCATTTATAAAAAAGGAACAAGAACAGATCCGGGAAATTACAGGCCTGTGAGCCTCACATGTATAACATGTAAAATTTTAGAACAGTTTGTTCGGGACGCAATTGTTAAACACATGACTGATTTTGATCTGTATACAGACTGCCAACATGGATTCAGGGCAGGGCGTTCTTGTATGACCCAGCTATTAGATGTGATGGACGATTTTACTAAACTGTTGGAAGACAAGGAGGCTTTCGATATTGTATACTTAGATTTTAGGAAGGCCTTTGATTCTGTATCGCACGAAAGACTTCTCCTAAAACTACAGGCATATGGCATAACTGGGAACATACTAAGGTGGGTAAGACATTTCCTAAAAGGCAGATCACAAAAGGTGCGGGTTGGGCCAAAACTATCATCTAATATTGACGTTTTAAGTGGCATTCCCCAGGGTAGTATCCTGGGGCCAATACTTTTTACAATTTTTATCAATGATCTCCCGGAGGAAATACAAAGTGTCTGTAAGATATTCGCAGACGATACCAAACTTTACAACTGTTCTAAATATTCAGACATAATACAAAATGACATAGATAAACTTATGGAATGGTCAGAAAAGTGGAATCTCTATTTTAATGCAGGAAAGTGCAAAGTCATGCATGTGGGCTATGACAACCAAAATGAAACTTATGAAATTTCCCACGGTTCAGCTAAACATGTTTTGGAAACCTGTTCAGATGAAAAAGACTTAGGAGTCATATTTGATTTTAAGCTCAAATTACAACACATTACAACAGCAGTAAACAAGGCCAATAGAATATTGGGTTTAATTAGAAGAAGTTTTATGGAATTAAATACAGAAGTTTTTTTGAACCTATATAAAAGTTTAGTAAGACCTCATCTTGAGTATTAAAATCTAATTTGGAACCCTTTTCTTAAAAGACAATCTACACAAATTGAAAGGGTACAAAGGCGAGCAACCAAATTAATAAAATCAATACAAAATTTGGAATACGGGGACAGACTTCATAAGTTAAGTTTACCATCCTTAAAATTTAGAAGAGTAAGGGGAGATTTGATAACTGTATATAAAATTTTGAATAACCCTGACAAAACTAACAAGCATTTGTTTCAATTGTCTAACGATTTGAGAACCCGTAACAGTGATCTAAAAATACTAACACAATACAGTAGAACTAATATGAGAAAAAACTTCTTTTCTAATAGAGTCACCCAGCACTGGAACAATCTCCCTGCACAAACTAAACTTGCTTCCAACATTAACCATTTCAAAAACCTCCTAGATAGTGACCCCAAAATTAATGTTTTTAAATACAATTATGATTAAGACGACAATGATAGTTCAAAACAGCGCCACAGCGGTGCCAATCTGATTAATAAACAAAGCCACAATAACAAACAATCAAAAGATAGGGCACATCAAGAGGCCGTGAGGCCTGGCTGCCCTGAAGATCTGACCTGACCTGACCAAAGACACTTTCCTCCAGGTTTAGGGTTAGGAATGAAAATCTGTTTAGCGTCCTCCGGTCTGACTGAAACAGACACATCCGGGACATTAGTAGATATAAAGATGGTGGGGACGATCCTTGAGGCAATGCCCGAAGGCAGTGCAACTCCAGGAAAGTCCCGATTTTTTAACAATACAGATGTACACCTGCAGACGCAAGAAAGCAGGTATGTGCTCCATGGCCACTTGCTTGAAACTATGGACTCTGCCCTAGGAGTCACCATCAGCGCAGTGATCGAGCTGGAAAAAGCACATCCAAAGCATCTCCTCAAAGGCTAATAAGACCCTAGTTTTTTGTAGAAGAAACCTGAAAATCAATTCCCAGACCATTAGAGAAAGAGCATACAAGACATTTGTACGTCCCATACTGGAATATGCTTCCACAGTATGGGACCCTCACCAGCAACAGGACATCGACAGGCTCGAAGCAGTACAACGGCGAGCAGCACGATTCGTACTTCGCCGCTTCAGAAACACATCAAGCGTGTCATCTATGCTCGAGCAACTGCGGAAGTGGCCCTCACTGTGACAAAGAAGAGAAACAGCAAGAGTTGTTATGATGCATAAACTCACGAACTCGTTACCATGAAGACAATGAAAGACAAACTGACCCCGGCACCACAACGCCAGCGTTGAGCCCACACCAAGCAGCTGGCTCAGATCTACTGCCGCACACAATACAGACAGCAGGCCAGTTTCCTGCCACGCACCAATCAAGGCATGGCCCGAACAACCTCAGTCCCGGAGCAGGCTGTTGAGGAGGGGACCTTGGGCACCTTTGTGTCCTGGGTCTCCAAATCACAATAACTTACCCCCCCCCCCCCCCTCCACCTCTCCTCCCCCCCCCCCCCCCCCCAATGGCCGGCATCACGTTGGGGCCCGATTAGCGGGACCTGGCTGGCTGGGTCATTCTCTCACTTGGCGCGGCATCACGTTAGGGGCCGATCAGCGGAACCTGGCTGGCTGGGCCAGGCTTTATGTCTTCTTCTTCTACTGTCAACTTTTTTTCTTCTCGGTAGTAGTGCGCATTTCCGTAGATTCCCCTAAAGTTACAGCGACAGAATAGTCAGAAGTGACTGTGGTTGCTTTACAGGAAAGAAGAAAGAAAACCTAGAGTTAGGATCGTTCCCACCATCTTTATATCTACTAGTGTCCCATAATATGTGTGGCAGATCGGAGGATGCTAAACAGATTTCCATACCAGTCGCGTTTCTGGTCTGGTACGTCGCAGACGCCACTTCTGACGGTAAATCGCGACGGAACTAGGAGGGCACATGTACCTATATAGTAAAATTCTTGCGGTACGTGTGTGTCAATTATTTATTGTGGTGGTACCATGAGGTTTAACCGAGGCGTGGTTACTGCTATGCATATCTATATTATTAAAAAATCGGGACTTTACTGGTTTAGCACTGCCTCCGGGCATTGCCTCCAGTATTGTTCCCACCATCTTTGTATTTACAAAGTGACATGGCCGAAAGGCCGAAGAGGGCGTAAAACCCTATTTTCACGTGTGTGTGTGTGTGTGTGTGTGTGTGTGTGTGTGTGTGTGTGTGTGTGTGTGTGTGTGACTGTCTGTCTGTCCACCCTCTAACTCCTGAACCACTGAACAAAATCGCTTCAAATTTGGTGTGGTGGTGTATCATGGTACACAGATGGCCCCATAGAAAATGTGTGACCTTGCTGACCGTGTCCTTGATGTATGACTTTGAAAACGTAAATTTCGTTTACGGGTCATATATTTCACACTATTGGACTTACAGACTTCAAACTTGGTATGTATGTGCATTAGCATGTTGTAGTTTTAAATATAGGGCACTAATTAAGGTCAAGGCCAAGGTCAAGGACATCAGTAGACATTGAAAGTGGTTGGGTCTATAAATTCGTGTTTTAGCCATATCTTTCACATTTTTGCTTGACAGAATTGCTTTAGATTGTGTGTGGCAGTGTTTCACCTTGAGTAGAAGACACTAGAGTTGAGAACCGGTTCAAAATCCCGAACCGGTTTTGAACCGGTTTCCCCTCTCCGAACCGGTTTTATCGAACCGGTTTTCTTAACAAGTACTCTCATCACTAGTCTTATCTATGCAAACACATTTTTGTCAGAATATTCACACACACACGCACACATACACAATAAAGAAACTTATGACTTATGACACACACACACACTCAACGTCAAAGTCAGAGCCATACACCACCACAAACTAGAAACAGCTACTCTTGGTTTACAAACACCCAATCTGCGCTGAGGATCAGTGTGGGTTTTTCTCGGAAAGAATGCGTTATTCTAAGAAAAACTTACTTTCAGTTTGCAGTTAAAAAACCGGTTAACAGCAACTCGAACCGGTTTTTCGAACCGCGAAAGATTAGCACCGGTTTTTCGGTTCAAACCGGTTTTCCCCCCCACCTCTAGAAGACACCCAAGCATAAATTATTGCCGTTCTGACTTTGACCTTGAAGTTTGACCTTCAATGACTACTATCTATCTATTCACTACTATAATCGGCTTGTTTGTGTGTGTGTGTCTGTCTGTCCAGGCGATTGTTCCCAAACCGTTGGCCATAATCACTTTAGATTTTGTGTGGCAGTGTTTCACCTTGAGTAGAAGACACCTGAACATAAATTATTGCCGTTCTGACTTTGACCTTGAAGTTTTACCTTCAGTGACTACGGCCTACTATCTATCTATTCACTACTATAATCGGCTTGTTTGTGTGTGTGTGTATGTGTGTGTCTGTCCAGGCGATTGTGCCCAAACCGTTAGCCATAGACCCATACGTATAACCATATATATTCTTGATCATCATGTCACAACCTATTCAGAACCTGAATTTTGAACCGCAAGTGCAAACCTCTGCCAAGGAAGACTCACAAAACCGAAATGTCCTTCTTTGTGCTATATGTTTCATGTCCGAGTTGTATCTCATGAACCAGTGGACAGAATGGCTTCAAGTTTGGTGGTGTATCACAGTGCAGGAATTGTCCAATAGAAAAATATATAATGTGCTGACCTTGACCTTGAAGTTTGACTTTGATATAACTTCCATATTGTTGGACTTACAATCTTTAAAGTTAGGACGGGGGTGCATTGAATAATGATGATTTGGAATTTTGGATACCGATCAAGGTCAACGTCACAGACCTTGGAGGGTCAGATTGGCATGTTGGCCATATCCATCACATTTGTTTCAGTTACAGGCTTCAAAGTTTGCAGATTTGTAGACTACCTCAAGTTCATGTGTGGTGCAAAGTATTGATTATCCTAATGACCTTGACCTTGACTTTGTATTTTGAACTTCTCTTTTTTACCTGTGGTTGTACTTTGGACATCATTGGGTTTACACCCACAAAACCATATATATTCTTGATCACCATGATCTAAGGAATGCAGTTGGATACATTTATAAGCCATTTGACCTTGACCTTTACATTTGACTTTGAAGCTGTTACATGATGACGGTCTGTCTGGATAAACGTGCCCATAATTTCAAAAGCGTTGGCCATAGACCCATATAACCATATACATTCATGATCAGAATCACAGTGGAAACCCAGTGGAAAACATTTTGAAGGGGCCAATAGCACAGTGAGAGCTCGAGAGACCACTATAACAGTATTAGGAAGAAAAAGTCCGATCATGTTAGCCCTCTTCTCTGTTCTTTGCACTGGCTTCCTGGCAGACAGAATTGAGTATAAATTAAACACACTTTGCTATAAATCTATCCACAAAGCTGCTCCATCTTTACGCCAGCTCGCACTTTACGTTCAGTTTCGTACCCTCTTTCTCTCCAGATCCCTAGGTATAAGCTTTCAACTGTTGGTCGGCGCTCTTTTGCTGTCTCAGGACCGACCTCCTGGAACAAACTTCCTCTCTCCCTTCGTTAGCGACCGACCCTCTCTGCTTTCAAAGCTAACCTCAAAACCCACCTGTTTCCCCGTGATTAAAGCTCCGCTCTCTTTCTTTTCTCTCTCTTGCCATTAGGTCTGTTTCTGCTATATTCCATTTATGTCATCCGTGTTCGCTTTGCATTGCGTTTTTGTTTGAATGCGCTATGAATGCTAACGTGTGTGTGCGCTTTGATTTGATTTCTATCAAGATTCAGCGCCGTATATACTGTATGTTGTTGTTGTTGTATTCGTGATCAGCATTAACAGGGGAACGCAGCGGAAGACATTTTGAAGCGAGAGTGAGAGCCGAGTGGGCTCCGTAAACATGGCCTACAGTGGGAGACATGTCAAATTGCTATTCTGGCAACTGCTATTCTAAAGACCTGTGCCAGTGGAAAGCTGCCGCAAAGCACGGTTAAGTGAATGCAGGGTGTTGCTGCTAGTAGAAAATACAGAAGGAGAAAGACCTACTGCTTACCCTGGGTTAAGACCATTTAACCCCCCAGTTGGTCGGGAAGGCCCCTGAGGCCCCACTTCAAGAAGCAAGCAACAAAACAAAACAAAACAAAAAACGTCTAGACAAGTGATCAGTGGTCGCAGGCTCAGATGGTGATCTGTGTTTAATTTTATGAAGTTCTACTAAAGCTTAAGTGGGAAACTAAACGTTGTTACTTTCTAAGTTAAGTATATCGGTTTACTTAATTTAGAAAGTAACAACTGATTAACGTTTAGTCTCCCACTTAAGCTTTAGTAGAACTTCATAAAATTAAGCACTGGTCAGCGCTGATCAAAATGCGCTGGCGGAGTCTGCGGTGACAGTGGCCACGCTCAGTTGGTTCCACTCCATGGCAGTCCTGATGAAGAAGGGTCTAATATTGCTCCGTTCTCACGTCGGGGACACCGTATATAGTTGATGGCCTGTCTTTCCAAGATGTTATTAGTCCGTCACCAAGACGGACTATTGCGATGGGCTGGTTTGTATTTTTGTTTGTTGTCCGTCGCCGAAGGTAACGGATTTTGCGATGGGCTGGTTTGTTTGTCTGTTTGTTTGTTTGTTTGTTTTTGTTTTTTTGTGGGGGGGGGTTTCTGTCTGTCCCAAGGATATCTCCCGAACCGCTTGACCGAATCGCGTCAAATTTTGTGTGAAGGTGTGCCTCCTTAATAGGAAGAGATCGGCGCAAACCATTTTGCCGTCGTGACCTTGACCTTGACGTACGACCTTGAAAACCGAAAATCTATTTTTAGCCATATCTCGGGCACCGATCAACATAGGATGTTGAAACTTGGTATGAAGGTGGTTTGGCTTATGCCCGTTCTGATGATGGCATACCGATCAAGGTCAAGGTCAAGGTCAAAAAGATCGCTGGAGCCTGAAAATCGGATGGTCATTTTTTTCTCCTTCTGTCTGTCCCAAGGATATCTTTCGAACGGGTTGACAGAATCACGTCAAATTGTGTGTGCTGGTGTGTCACCATGAGAGGAAGGCATCCGCGCAAACCATATTGCCGTCGTGACCTTGACCTTGGCGTACGACCTTGAAAACCGAAAATCTTTCAGGGGCCATAACTCCCACACCGTTAGTGTTAGAGTCTTCAAATTTGGCATGAAGGTACTTTGGCTTATGCCCGTTCTGATGGTGGCATACCGATCAAGGTCAAGGTCACGGTCCGGGCGATCCGTAGGCCTTGAAAGTGGTAGGGGTCTACACATTGGGTTTTAAGCCATATTTTCCACATTGGTACTTGACAGAAGCGCTTCAGATTGTGTGTGGTACTGTATACCCTAGAGAAGAAAACATCCGAGCATAAATTATCACCATGCTGACCTTGACCTTGAAGTGTGACCTTGAAAACCGAAATTTCCTTCTTTGCGCTATATGTTTCTTCTTCAAGCTGTACCTCGTGAACTAGAAGACAGAATCCCTTCCAATTTTGTGTCAGCGGGATATGACACTCTACGGGGTGTCGCAAGTGCGTGGCATTGCTGGTGACGGACATGTCTGCCGCTCGGCGACGCCCTTGTTTGCTTTGCCACCCCTCAAATCTGGTTGGCTTAATCCTACGGCGCCTGATTTGCGGTGTTCCCAGGCCATATGGTCATAAGGAATGGGTATAAGGTACGTATGTGTCCGGTTTTCAATTTTCACTGGTCTCCCTGCTGCGCACAGCCGATACATTCTGATTTTGGAGCTCAAAGTAGAAACATTATTTGGAAGATTTTTCAAGGTTGGAGAATGGGCCAATAAGTCAGAAAGATAGTAGATGATAGAAAGCCAAGGGAAAAGAAAGTGGCAGATTAAAGGGAGTTACAAGCACAGAACATCCAGAAAGTGGAGGAACTATTTTTTCGAAAGTAACCCCCCACCGGTAGGCCTACCCCCCAGTATCCCTACGGGGAGAGACTTGTGGAGGGGGCGGGTTTGTCCAGCTCCCCATATGGAGGCACATCTGGAACTGGATCTGGATTTGTACGTCGAAGGATCATATGAAGGCTCAACGGAAATTGGGAGAGCGCAATGAGAGTTTGAACTTAATGATTTTTTTTTATAAACTGTCTGGTGGTATTGACAGTATATATTATTACAGTTGGCCATAGGCTTTTTCGTAGTATCCAGGCTGGACCAATCCGGCTAGCGAAGCGCTCACCGGGGACGAACCCCGACCGGCACAGCTCCTGCCTTTCATTTGCCACTACTTTGACCTATGGCCCAACACTACAAGAACGCCGCAAGCAACAACGTCTCAACCTACTGCACAAAATGGCTGAAGGTCTGATCCCCGCTCTACCGCCTGAGGACTTCCTAACACTGACCTGTAGCCGCCTCCAATCGCAGAAAGATCAGACCTACTAAATTCCAACAGTACGCAAGTGATAACATCATACAGAGACAGGCAGTATGTAACTCCATAGAGGCTTCAATGTGCCACCTAGCCACACTGAACAATACAAAAACTCATTTTTTGTAAGAACTATAGTCAGTGGAGTGGAATCAGTTGACTGACGCCTCCGTTGCAGCATAGGGGACATGGTCTCCACACACTGCCCCATGAGGATAAGAACTGAGAGAGAGAGAGAGAGAGAGAGAGAGAGAGAGAGAGAGAGAGAGAGAGAGAGAGAGAGAGAGAGAGAGAGAGAGAGAGAGAGAGAGAGTGTGTGTGTGTGAGAGAGAGTTAGAGAGAGCCGAGACAGACAGACAGAGACAGAGAGAGGGAGAGAATTCAGGCTTTAGAAGGATGTGAATTTAGGCATTGCCTGTTCTTCTGAGACTATACTGATCGAGAGAGTAGGCCCCATATCACGGTGTGTTCGCGTGAGTGTGTGCGTGCGTGTGGGCGTGAGCCTGTGTGTGTGTGTGCATGAGTGCCGGCCGCATGTGTGTGTGTGTGTGTGTGTGTGTGTGTGTGTGTGTGTGTGTGTGTGACAAGTACAAGACTGACTCGGAGAGACTGAGAGAGAGAGAGAGAGAGAGAGAGAGAGAGAGAGAGAGAGAGAGAGAGAGAGAGAGAGAGAGAGAGAGAGAGAGAGAGAGAGAGAGAGAGAGACAGACCGGCAGACAGACAGACAGACAGAGATACAAAGACTGATATTCTCAATGATTGCGATGATGATTGCGCATATGATCATGCCATATAAGTATGTCAATGTGTGCGCGCGCGTGTGCGTATGTGAGTGTGAGCGCATCAGTGTGGTGCACGTGTCAACTTGATGTGTGTAGGCCTACATACATATGCGCACGCGCACACATACACTGACGCACACATCGCGCGCACATGCACTCACTCTCTCTCTCTCTCTCTTGTCACACACACACACACACACACTCTCTCTCATTCACGCACTCGTAAATAGCGAGCGCTTTCTTCACGCGTTTATTTGGCACGTGCGACAGTAGGCTAAAACAAGGCTGACGTTCTGCTTGGTCAGAACGGATGCAAAATGCTTAGTCAGCAAATATTATCTGAGATAATCAGTGTATGATAACCATGTGTAAAAGTGATGGGCTGGACACCAATAAACCATGAATATAGCCATGTGCAATACAAAAACTAGTCCAACAGTTTTGATGCAACAAGAAGCCCTTGGCTATATTTTGACGGATGCTTCTTGCTAAAAAGGTGTGCTGGCACTGCCTGACCATGTGTGCAGTCAAAACTAAGGGGCATAACTTTTATTTCCGATTTTAAAAAAAAAATACAGAAAATTAAAAGAAATAGCTCTTTGTTATTATTTTCCATTAATGCGTGCTATAAAGTGACTGATGACGATACAAAAGTCTTCTTGTGAGATTAACAAAATAGAAATAACACAGATTCTCTACACTTCAATGGGGCTCTCTGGGAATGAGTCTTCAGGTTTTGTTTTTAAATAGCACATCAGTTACCCCCCTTAGATACAAGGAATGTCAAGTAAGCTTAGCTGAAGTCGTTATAGATTTTTGTTTGGAGATCCAGATTTTTCTGAGCGGTGTATTTCTCATCATAAATCAGTAGAGAATCTGTTAGACATTTATTCATCTGTAAATTTAAAGATAGACATCAATTTTGTGTTGAATCCGACAGCAATCTGCCATTACTGGATTGCCTTTCCAAGTGCCCGGATGTGAAGTTGCTCTGTTTTCAAGGCATTTTCATGGCGACTATCATGAGATAGGCTAGGCTACTGATTGAACCACATCTGATGTTATTACATTTGTTACAGTGGTGACCCTGATTACACAAGTTACGATGGTGTGCAAGGAAGAGTTGTGCAACTGGTTCAAAAACTTGAGTCCTCGGAATCGTATAGAATACATGTGCGCATTGCTACATATGTGTCTGCCTCTAGAACTTCGTTTTGTGGGCTCGGTTCTTGAGCACTACGGGTGGAAGGATTACCATTATCTCAGGAACGACGAAGTAGCAGCGAACAAGCCTTCAGAAATTATGAAATACAAGAATATAACAAAACCCGATCTGTTGAGAGCTAAAGTGTTTGTCACACTTGCCCTTATGCGGTCAACGAACAAGGAATGTGCAGAAGTCATCCACCGTATCATCGAGAGCAAACTGCCCACCGTTTTCAGTTTCGGTCCTGGTACCGACAGTCGAGTTGCAGACGAAATTTTGACAGTATTGACACTTGCAGCTAATCACCCAGCTTTCACGTTCGATCAGAAACGTTTCCTGCATGAGCAGCTGCATTCACTGGACAATCGCAGACGAGACATGATGAGGGTAAGGTTGTCAGTTAATTCTGTTAGTAGTAGGCCTAGGCCTAGTACTAAGCTACTATTAGCACGAATTATGTTTGTACTACCAGGAATTCTACATCTCATCGTAATGATTACGATGATGAGAACGAGGGCTGTGCGTTTCCTACTGTCCGTGTATGTAGTAATGACAGTTCACACACATTGTAACCAGAGCTTCAGATTGTTTACAGACTGCATCATGGGTCATATGACCCATGGCTGCATAAAGTGATGGGCCACTTATATGCAGTGTAATTATTAAATAATAAACATGATCAATTTGTGTGTGTGTGCGCGTGCACAAGCACGCATGTAACATGTAACAACAAATCTGGCAAAAAGACAAGAAGTTAAGAGAATACCTTGGAAAAAGCCAAAGGGACAGCTTTTAAGTTTTAGACTTTTCTTGTGTCTAATTATAAAGAATCAAATTTCTTGCAAGAGAGCACATGTATACAGTGGAACCCCCCCTACCTTCCTTCCTTCCGTATAACCACCACAGTCACTGCTGACTATTCAGTATTCTGTCGCTGTATAGCTTAAGGATCTATGGAAATGCGCGAGTTCAGAAATAAAGAAGAAGAAAGTGGATAGAAGAAAACAAAACAGGAAGCTTGGCCCAGCCAGCCAGGTCCCGATGATTGGTCCCCAACGTGATGCTCCACCAAGCAAGATAATGGTCCAGCCAGCCAGGTCCCGCTGATCGGTCCCCAACGTGATGCTGCGCCATTGGGGGGGGGGGGGGGGGGGGGGTGTGTAAGTAGCGTGATTTGGAGACCCAGGACACAAAGGTGCCCAAGGTCCCTGCCTCAACAGCCTGTTCAGGGGGATTGTTCCATGCCTTGATTTTATGCGGCAGAAAACTGGCCTGTTTGTATTGAGTGCGGCAGTAGATCTGGGCAAGTTGCTTGGCGTGGGCTTGGCGCTGGTGTTGTTTAGCTGTGATCATGGGATCAGTTTTTTTTTTCAGATTCTTCATGGTAACCAGTTCGTTCTGGATTGTGTACATACAGCATGACTAGTCTTGCTGTCTCTTCATTGGTGCAGAGAGGGCCACGTCAATTGCTCTGTCATGGACTTGATGTGTTTCTGAAGCGCCTTAAGACAAATCTTGCTGCTGAGCTCCTTTGAACCGCTTCAAGCTGATGGAGGTCATGCTGTAGCTGGTCATGGATCTGGGGCCTACTAGTGACCTTGTAGTGGGAGGGTAATGAAATGTCATATAAGGAGGCATTGTAATTTGTATGCTAGGCTTATCTGCTTCAAGTGGCATATGTACATTAATCACTCTCACTATCAGTCATCAGCCACACACAGTGGCTGTGGAATGGGATGCGCCCTTAGACTTATGGGTCAATGACGCGGGCGCATAGACAATCTGAAGCTCAGTATAATACACACACACACACACACACACACACACACACACACACACACACACACACACACACACACAGAGTCACACATACACACACACACTCAATACATGTAGGCCCTAACAGTAGCACACACACAGCCCTGGTCCAGAAGGCTGTCCCCCATTGTCTGTGTGTATGTGTACGCATGTTTCTGTGTGTTGGTGTGTGTGTGTGTGACTTCTTGTTTCTGTCTGGTTTTCATTGTGCTTTAATTTACAGGCTCTAAAATGGAAAAGAAATGAATGTAAATTGTAATGTGATGAACACTCTCAAACAGTGTGTTTGATGTTTCATTCATTTTGATCAATTACCTCATTATTTTCAATTTTAGACATTTATTATTGACTGTGTGTAAACTTATGCACGTCATGCCCCTGGGAGAACAAGGTATGTAACTAAGAGGCAAGCAGTTAATCATACACTCACACTGACTGTATTTTAATTTAAGAAAGGTTAATTAATCATAGAGATCTATAGTTGTTGTTGTCTTACCCTGGTTTAAGGAATCCAGGGATCATCCCAACAGCCGAAGCACTTGAACACTATAGTATAGCACAAATGCACCAGCTAGGGATGAGAACATTACGTATGTGACCGTTTTTTATTACCCCACTACGTGGGCAGCCACACTCCGACTTAGGAGGATGAGATCTATGGTACTTAGTATAGGCCATAACAGCCAGGTCTAGGATATCAAAGATCTGTGTGTATATTTGTGTGATCACCAGATTACCTTGCCTGTTCACCTGCATCCAATGTGGTACTACTGGTACTGGTAGAGACTGCCAAGTGCTCCAGAGTTGGCCTTTATAGTCACTCAAGAAAATGTTCTTTAGGATTAGTCAAGCCGAACTGAAGATGAGTGAGGCATCTTCTGATGCCTATTCCACAGCGCTTCAAGCAGCACCATCATCTTGCGAGATGAAAGGAGGCCGCTGCATAGTGTGTGTGTGTGCATACACTTTGAATTTGCATGAAACCCCCCCCAACCCAAACCAGTTGCACACAAAAAATTCTCTTGGTTGAAAAAAATCTGAGTCTAAATCAAGTAAATATCTGATAATCAGGTAGGGGCAGAACCTTTGATTTTAAAATAAAATTACTATGGCATGAATCTTGAAGAATTTGGTTGATGTTTTTTTACTCCCCCACCCCCCCCCCCCCCCCCCCCCCCCCCCCCCCCCCCCCCCCCCCCCCCCCCCCCCTTAGAAAAAAAAAGAAGAAAGAAAAAACCAGGCTTGTACTAAGTTGTAGAACTTTGTATTAAAAAAAGTTGTAAGCTGTATTCGTGATGGCAGTGGCTATTCTCCCTCTAAGATAGTGGGAGAAGAGTTGTACAGTTAGTGATTTGGCTATGTGTCCGAGTGTCGTTGTGCCCACATGTCTTTGTTTCTATGTGTTGTTGTGCCCATAATGACAGGTCGATGTGTCCACATGTCAATGCATGTGTCCACTTGTCAATGTGTCATAGTGTTGATGTGTCCATGTGTTGAGAAAAAGAAGGGGGGGGGGGGAAGGAAAAAGAAAGACAAAAAAAGTAGACAGCATTTGTACAAAAACAATAGGATTCCCATTGATAAGAGGGTAACCCTAATTGTATACAAAACAATTGCTAACTACTTGGAACTAATGGAACTGTTGTAGGAGAGGGTGGAAGAGGAGGAGCCCTCCTTGGACCTGTACACAGATAACCACCTTCCCCGCTATCCAGAAGACCCTGTTTCCATGCCCGTTCACCCAGCGACTCTGTGCAACAGCCATTCCCCGCTGCCTCAAACCAGGAAAGGTTGGTGAAACGGTCAACGTTCATGTATGTAATTTATACATGTATGCATGTTCATCAATGTATGTAATTTATACATGTATCATGTTTATTTACACATTGCTCTTTAGGCATCAGAATTGTCAGAAGATTTGCAAATTTTAGAGGATTAAGAATTTCTGACATTGGTGTTTCTGGCAGAGGTTCTGTCTTTAGTGATCATACTGTGTAGTCTTTTCTGTCACATTAGTGACATAAATGTCAAAATGATTCCTTTCTGTCTTAGCCCATTTTGGTCATATTGAGGACTCATTCCAGTGTTGTCCCTCTACAGTCTGAGGCTTTGATTGATCATAGACATAGTTAAAACCTAATGGTCATTTTACTGTGGATTTCAGAAGATTGGACTTCATACTATTCTCTTTTCTTGTATGCCAGTCAGTCGTTTCCAACCATGACTGCCAGATAGCAGAGGGGGCAGATGGTATTCCGGCAGGCTAGGCTAGAATTTCTTTATAGTGGCCTTGCCCAGGGTACATCCTCACTCTCTCGTCAAAGGGATTCGAGGACTGCTGGTGTTGGGGAAAGTCCCCAAAAGCCAACCCATCCCTTTGGCTGCAGAGCCGGTGCCAAGGCCCCCTTGTTCGAGAGTCATAGTCTTCCACAAGAGACTAAACTGTACCATGATTTTCTATAACTATAGAAAATTGTACAGCTCATGTTACTGTTGGCCCCTACTACAGAGCAATGTCAACCAATGATAAAAGCCATTTGAGCAAAGGGCCATTCTAATACCTGGTATAACTTATATAATAAGTATGAATAGTAACTATGACTATGTGGAAAATGTGTCAGGAATGATGTTTGCGTGTCTCAATATTGTATAGTAATTCTCAAAACTCCAGGTAGATACGAAATGCAGTTTTAACTAAGCACATAGAATCTTGCAACTGACAAAGGCAAATACATAGATGAGGTACAGGTTACCTTGGAGGATGATGAATGAATAAAATCATTATTATGAAATGACTAAGAAGGGGTGAAAATAATTTGAAAAACAAACTAAAGTATGTCATAAGTCATTGGTTGTTTGTAGTAAATTTGTTCCATTGATAATAATAGTGATAATTATTTGACTGTACAATTACAAACAAGTGTGTTGGTGGGGTGGGGGTGTATTTGTTTCAACACATTTTGTTGTATTAATAGTGGGAAAAAAGAAGTCCTTTTTGATGTTTTTAAAACCTTGATTGAAATGATACAGTTTTGTGAAAGCTATGGAATGACGCCTTACTTAAGTACAACCTTTGTTTTTCGATTGATTTTACACAGTACTGAGTAGGATTAATTCCATCATTTCGTCAAAGGTCTGTTTAAAGCATAACAACTGATTCCAGGGATCGGGTCTTGCTAGTCAGAAACATGCTGCCACGTAGTGGACTCGTACAACAAAAAGAGTTAAACAAAGCATTGCTGCTGTGAGCAGCGAGGCAAATGAGTCCATGCTGCTCGCGAGAATGTATGCCGGCTATGGCTTTAAAGAATGTTCTTGATCAAGATACGTCTTTCTTATTGAGTGTTTTATTTTCTGTTCTGTGTCTTTTACTGCTGCAGTGGTAGTCCAGCATGTTGAAGTGCATGGACCCAAGAAACCGGGAGAGAAGAAAATGGGCCCAGAGTACCAGATAGTGGTAAGTTATGGTGTGTTTTTTAGCCAAAGAGTTCCAGATAGTGGCAGGTCATGTTTGTGGGGGGTTTTCTGGCTTGAAGTTGAACATTTTTATTCCCTAGTCAGTACAAATAGTTCCCCCATCTTCTGGAAGTTCTATGCCAGCAACTTCCTCTAATATAGTATCATTCTCTTTGATTTTTCCTTTTCCTTTTTTTCTACTATTTTTTTTCTGCCATATTGGCCCATTCTCCTGCCCTTTAAAAAACAAAAATCTTTCAAATAATTTTCTCATTTGACCTCCTCTGAAATCGGAATGTGTTTGACTGAATGCAGCGAGGAGACCTGTGAAAGCTGAAAACCGGACACTACATACCTCACCCATTATGGTCATATGTCCTGGTAACGAAGAAGAGGAATTCATATTTTTGTGAAAACCTATTAGTATTAAAAAAACTACTGGTCTGCACGTTGGTGGGGTACGCGTGTACCTTGAAACAGTAGAGATTGTAGATAAACACGTTATGCTTGAGTCATTGTTTGCGTCATTTTAAGGAGTATGCCTCCTCCCCCCCCCCTCCCCTCCCCCATTCTACTCTATTTTGTTATTAAAGAAGGGTCATCATTATTTGTAGCCTACTTTTTTCTCATTCCTTTCCTTCACTCTTCTTAATTTTTCTTCTTCTGATTTTATGCATAGCTGTTGACGGGACTATAATGGACTAACTAACTGACTAACTTCTGATTTTATGGAACATAAATGACTCAAATGTTGTGCCATGCATTTAAAAAAATGTTATTTATTGTGTGTCTACATTGATTTCTGTTAACTCTAAAACATGCCTTAGAATGAAATGTTTAGTATCCTCTTTACAGAAAGTTAATCATCTATTCAAGGCATTCCAATGGGTTTGCTTTTTGCATTGTAATAAGTTTGTTTTTCAGGCAACCTGGTCCAATGGTGAAGCGACAGAAGTGGGCAAGCGTTTTAGAGAAATTCAGGATTTTTATCGACAGGTATGTGTTTTATGTTGGAAGTTGTTGCAGGCTGGTACATTTTGTGACCAGTGGATTCTTCTTCTTCTTCATTCGCTCAGACAGTTTCCTGTCATCTGAGCATAGATGCGTCATGCTGCCGTTATGTGCCTAACTAAGAAATAGTTAGGCCCAACATGTCCGACTTCGGCTGGAGAAAATCTTTGTAAGAATTTATAGAAAAAAGGCAGGAGAATGGACCAGTAAGAATAGATAGAAAAATAGCAGATGACAGTAATCAAAGGGAAAAGGCAGAGTCAAAGTGACATATTAAAGGAAGTTACTAGCACAGAACTTCCAGAAGGTGGGGGAACTATTTGTGCGAAAGACCCCCCAGTATCCCCACGGGGGGGTGACCGGTGGATAATTTTCAATAGTTTGATAGTTTTGTTACATTGTCAGCATTATTTTCACTTTATTGGTTGCATGTTTAGTTAACAGTTCGCTTCCTTTAGTGTTAATGTGAAAGGGTTGCTATTTTTTGGGGGGATGTGATGTTTGTTTTGATTTCTTCTCATATCAACTTGCAAGCTAATTTCCATGCAATGAAATCTCAAAATAAGGTAGAATAACACTGAAATTCAAACCAAGAAACAAGACATTGGAGTGAGAAAATATCCTGGTTGTTTCTTTATGAAAATGTTGCCTTTGTTTTTTTAGTTGAATTGGATTTTGTTTGATTTTGATACAGCCTTTGAAGTGACCCCTTGTCATTGTAAATGATTGTTGGCCATTTCATAGATTAGCATAATTATGGTTGAGAATAATGAATGCGTGTGTGTGTGTGTGCACATGCATATGCACATGCACATGTGTGTGCATGTATGTATGTGTGTGTGCGTGCGTGCGTGCACGCACACTTTCAGTATACATTTAAACATGTTGCTTATAATGTCACAGATGAACGATTTGTTTCCTGAGGAAAAACCACCCAATGGAAAGCTACCAAGTTTACCAGGTAATTCTTTTTTGTGTCTTTTTTCTTTAAGATTTCGTATTTGAGTTGTGTAAAAGAGAGATGAATTGCAAGCAGAGTAGATTTATTGAAACGCTTTGAAATGGTCATCACCTTCCTTTCCCCTAATGACTCTATCCCCACTTTTCTGATTACCTGCGACTAAGTTTCCTTACTCAGTTTGTCTGATTTTACAGAGATTTTATTATTTTATGCTTTTTAAGTCCAGATTCTGAATGTTTCAAAGAATGGCAAGATGTAGACAAGTGACATTTCAATATAGTTATAATTTTTACGATATAAATGAACATATCCATATGCGTCCATGCTTAGAAAGAAAACTGAAGGGGTACAGGGGTGCATGTGGGTCTGCCTGCGGCCTGAATTCAGGCATTTTGATGCCGACTCAGGCAGTGGTCTGCCTGAAGATAGGGCTCTTCTCGTGCTCTTTTTGCTCTTAAATTGACCATTACATCAAGGGTTATGATGGAAAGTTCAGGCAACAGCTTTGGTCGCCGCATGCACCCATGGAGGTATGTTCTTTGGGGAGTTTTTGTAATCAGTGTTAATTTCTTCTTCGTAATCAGGGGGTCAGAATGAGCTAGCAAAACATGCTTTTATGGGATATCTGGATATTTTAGTGAGTCTTTGTAAATGTTGAATTTTTTATTGCATCAGGTAAAAATGTGCTAGGGTTTAGTGGTGCACCAGCCTGAAGCATAGTGTGTGAGGTAGGAGTTTTTGGTGTCAAGACGCACATATGTATGCATCAAAATTAACTCTGGTAATGAATCGTTGACTGTATGGGATTTCTAACAACTCTGTTGCAGCTGGTAGTCCCCACCAACACTCCAGTCGAGAGGAGCACATAGCGGAGCAGATACGTTTGCTCAACGGTTATTTCAGGTAGGTTTTATTCCATGTACCATGTACATGTGCCTTCAAGACTTGTCTTCTCTGTCCGTCGATCTTTCTCCTTTTTGTGTGTGTTTGTACTCCCAGTTCTGTAAGAACATTAAAATAGCATGGATGCTCCTTCTTGCAGGATGTCCTGGATTGCAGGATTTTTAGCCCCTTGACTGCCACCAACCTATCATGTACTGACCTGATGACATCACTGATGCAGACCTGCCTACTGCTACGATTTGGCCGTAGCAGCTACGGAAAATAAAGCGTTGCTACGGAGCTACGGCAACCTTAACGTTGCTAGGGAAAAAACAAATTGCCGCCGCATTTTATTTTTGCTTATGCCGTTCCCGGTTTTGTCGGTTTCTAAGAGCAGACGCCGTGTCACGCGCGATAACCTAGTCACTTCCGTTTTTATCAAAGTGACTGCGCATGCGTTCTTATTACTTTCTCTGAAAAAAATGGCGGACTCCAGCAGCAGTAGCGATTCGGGAGATGTTTCAAACGAAGAAAAACGAACCTAAACCAGAAAACGAAAATCATCTGGCACACCATCTTGTTCTAAGAAAAAACATCGGCCTGCCGCACAAGTTTTTAAAATAGCTTACACGGAGGAGTGGCCTTGCATCGTCAGAAGTTGACTCGGTGCGAACCATGCTCGCTGCAGTGCAACCTCTGCCATGCGGACTTCTCTGTGAATCATGGCGGTAGAGACGATTGCCGTCAACACATTCAATTGGCGAAACATATTAAGCAGTGCGTTTCGGCTCAGGAAGAGAGCAAATCGATTGCCGTTGTTTGTGGATGCTACGGAAAAATTTGCCATGCTACTGAAAATTGATGGCTGGGCTACTGATTGGGAAAATTCCAAGTAGGCAGGTCTGCTGATGATGTCATCAGATGAAGAGGAATAACTCTGATATTCTGAGAGTTATGTCCCCAGACCATTTTGCTAGATTGGCTCTATCAGTTATCTTTTTAATGGCATGATTTTTTTCTCTGGCAGTCAGGGGGTTAAATTGCCTAGAGCCGGCGGCGTCGGATTATGAGAATTTGAGAAGCAACGATTTTCTTACACTCACACACACACATTTGTACAATAAAAGGATATATGTATATAAGCATTTGCTATATTCAAAGGAATGTAGCACTTGTACTAGTCTAGAGGGGTGAAAAAGAGCTGTGTGTGTGTGCGCACGCTGCCCCTGCACTCCGCCAGGGCCGTCCACTTGCAGGATTTTTGAAATTTCCCAGGAGCACCCATGAAATAGGAATGAGGAGGCTCTGTACGTTTCTCTATCCGCGTGCATGTGTGTGTGTGTCCCTATGTGATCAAAACCTGTTCCTTGTCATTGTGCCTGAACCACTGATCCGGTATGGTTCCTTAAGTACTGAAGTTGCGGACCGTGGTGTCAAATTTATCAAATGGCAAGCTGTATCAACTTAATCCCAGTGAATCAGATTTGAATATTACGAAGACACACTTATTTAAAAGATAATGGATGGATTTAACTGAAAAAAATAGTACAGTCAAACCTCCCTTATATCTTCAAAAATCATCCAAAATGAGGTTTCAAATGGGAGGGAGTTGTATAAGGGATGTAATTTTAATACTTACAAAGAAGGACAATGTCTCAGAGAAGTAGATCTTAAAAAGGAGTCTTATAAAGCGGGGTCTTACAAGGGAGGTTCCACTGTATTGGTATACCAATACAGGATTTTTTTTAAAATTTAAAACAAAAATCATGATGACCTAAGCATAAAACATTATCTCCCTTGACTTTCATCAGTGGATCTTAATGGTCAACTTGGGACGCTGATTTGACCGCCAGGGGGCAATCAAACCAGTAGGGGCTTAGCGCGTGATATTCTTAGTTGGGGGTAGTGAGAATATCACGCGCTAAGCCCCTACTGGTTTGTTGCCCCCGGCAGTTAAAGGGAGATAAATTGAAATTTACAACTTGGAGCATGAAATTTATAATCCCTTTTTATTTCCATTATAAATTATTGAATATTATTTAGATTTTTACGTTTGATCTTCGCCTTGAGGTTGAACTGGGAATACAGTTTATATGGCCTTGCCATTTTGTTTGACTTCATCTCCTTAGTAGGTAAAGTTTACCGTTAAGTAATAGTTATGTGAAAACATGGAAATGTTTTTCAGTCACGTTATGATGTATAAGGCAGCCACATTCTTTCCATTGACATAATATCAAAGGTGTTAATAATCAGTGTATTTCAGCAGTGGAGAGACTAAATGCATACAAGTGAAATTTCACATACTTTGATATAAAAGAGGCAGGGGTAATGAACTTGTCACGTTTTGCTGTGCCCGTGGCTTTACACTTTCACCGCCAATGTCGCATTTTAGCACAACAGTGATTTAACACCCATGTCACGAAAAGGCCTCAAACCAGGGTCTGTTATCCAAAGAGCCTATTTTCATAATTTTGGGGGGTAAAGGATAGGCCTTACTTTATGCATGTCATAGAAGAATCCCCACTATTGCAGACCATTTTTTTTACCCAGGTAAGTTTAATGGAATTTTTTGGCTGAAAAATGGCTGGCGGCGAAAGGGTTAATGTAACACTTGTTGGGTGTTCTTCTCATCCACCTTTTGCTAGCTCTGGGCTCCTACATTCTTACATCTTACTCCAGGCTTCTTTATCATGAAGAGTGGCTTGCAAGCATCGGTGGCTATTCGAAATATAAGGAAAAGCTGTTTACTTAAGAAAAATGAGATCATATGACCCACAATGCTCAAGTGCTTTTGAAAAATAGCTTTAGGGTCACAATCGTTGGTGTTAACATTCATTTTTTTGGACAGTTTTGAAAGTTATTCATTGCTGTTTTTCTGTTTCTCTGTGGTGCAGAATTCTTACCAGTGTGCCAAGCCATATCCTTGAGAGTGAACATGTGTGCCAGTTTTTCCGAGGTGTGGTGATACGTCAAGCTCCGCCACTTTCTGTTGTTGCTCCTCCCCATCCCTACAACCCACCAGATGGTGAGTGCTGATTTAAAGCAATGATTTATTGTCATATATTATGTGTTGTAGTTTTCTTCAATATATATTTTTAAAAGAAAAATTTCAGATTAAAATAAGTATTTAGTAAGTCACTAAAAAAAAAGTGTGCACTGTACATTTTTGTATCTCCACCCCCATCTCTTTTTTGAAATTGTTTAGCAATTTATGCCTAAGCAAAATGAAAAGGTAACAGTGATTGTGTATTTTTCTTTCATTGATCATGTATTTGTTTGTTTGCCTTTCTTTGCAGACTGTTGTACTATTATGAAAGTGTGTAAGCATGCCTTTTCTATGAAAGTGGACCTTTTAAAGACCCACTGAGCCGGCTGGATTAAGTCCCTTGTTTTTTTCTGGGTCGGTGTGGCCCACATTCAGACTTTCCTCGTATACGATCGAGGCTGCTCTTTAAAGTGATGTCTCGTTTTCGTGCATGAGGACATTTGTATGGGAGCAACACCTGGTCAAAATAAGATTTCTTACCAGCTATAAGAGGGAAAACACATGAAAACCGTGATTTTGACACGTGACGTACTGGGTCTTTAAGATTTTAGAGGAAAGTATGACTGGTAGCTTTTTCCCTGTTTGGTGTCTTGTCTACTGGCTGCCTTGGAAGTATAGAACCTACCTGAACACTGCTGGAAAGGGCTTTGACAGTGGTGACAGCACAGCGTTTCAGAAAAAAATAGCTTGACATGATTGCGTTTCAGAGAATAGAAAAGACGGCTGTGACGTTTTTTTATGTGCTTTTCCCCCCATCTCCCCATTTCAGATGAGGATGTGATGAACACTGTTCCAATGCAGATGAAGTCGATGACTTTTCGTAACTCTCATCTGTACTACCTGACTCCCCAGCTGAATGGTCAGTTGCTGTTACCCGAATCCCCTCCCCTCCCTCCCTCCCTCCACCCCTCTACCTCTTTGTAGCCACCAGCATGGGCATGAATGAGGAGGGAACAGGTGTCGTCTAGTGCCCGGTCGATCTGCATGAGCTGATGTTGGTGTGCCTTGCTTGCCTGCAGTTTGTGTCTGTGTGTGTGTGTAATATGTCACCTGCAAGAGCTACAAACAGAGCACAGCGTTTGTTGGTTTGGCTTCACTTGGTCCATGTTTTCCTTTGACTTGATGATCCCTGTCCTTACCTGGTCCTGTGATTTGCCTTCACGTAGTTCACAGTTTGCAGCAACTTGGGTGGTAGTTTCTGAAGACTTATTCATTTTGCTGTATCTTTTAGTGTATCTTTTGCTGCTAGTAGAGGGACAGTTGCACTGTGTGGGGTTTTACCTTTGTCTTTTATTAGTTTAATGTAGAGTTTTGCCGCTACTAACTACCATATTTTTCGGACTATGACGCGCACCCCCCGAGAAAAAAAGTTTCTACACAAAATTAAGATTTTGTTATTCTATTTTCTTACTTTATTTTTAGTCATATTATTATAAGGCGCAGGGGAAAAAGTATCGCCTTATAGTCAGAAAAGTATGGTAACGTGGTTGTTTGGTATTCTTTTGTAGACTATTGTCTCATTGTTGTTTTGTCCTAAAGTTAGCTACTGTTAGACTGTGTATTAGTCGTAACTTTTTTTTTTAGCCATGTCTTTGAGTCAAAATATGTGACTATAGATTTTTAACACTAGAGCATTTGACATAGAATGTTCATAATTAACCTTGCCTGTCTTTTTCTCATTACTGTCGTGTATGTCAGTGTTTTTGTTTCTATGGGTACTGTGTGCTTTAGCTTTGAGGCAATCTCTTGTGCAGTATGATACATATAAAAAAAAGTAAATGGGGCAGGCACTGACTTAATCTTGAAAGAAAAAGGTCTGTGATAGAAAAAGTGATAATAGCAAGATGCCTTTAGTCGTGTAGAAAGGGGAGAAAACTGAAGGCTGCGTCTGTTGTGTTTCCCCGTGCACTAATTTATGTTGTGGTTTTCTCTGTCTGTTGAGATGGGGGGCCTCTTGTGACCTGATTCCTGCGACTATGCTTCGAAGAAAAGAAAGGAAAATGAAATGTTTAGAGACTGTACCTGTTGTGGAAATAAAACGGAGCAATGCTCATTTTGTTTTAACAGGGATGAACTTTTTTGTTAGCCCTTTCACCGCCAGCCATCTTTGAGCCAAAAATGTCCAATAAACTTAGTTGGCTACAGAAAAGATTTCGTCTGTAATGTGGAGTTTCTCTGTGACACATTTAGAATAGGGTCAATCCTTACTGCCCAAATTTAGGAACACAATATCATTGAATAACAGACCCCGATTTTAAGGGTTTTAATGACAGGGGTGTTAAATCATTGTGGTGCAAAAATACATCATTGGCGGTGAAATGGTTAATGAACATTGACCAGTGTTATCTAAAAATGGTGGGTTTTTTTTTCATTATAAATGTTATACAGTGCTTCGTTGGAAACCAAACTTCAGAGCCACTTAACAAATCAGTCTTACCCTAGCACACCATCTTATCTGGGTGTTTGGGTAGAGTCAACTGAGATGCTTATAAGATATAGCATCGGTGCTCATTATTTTGAAGAATCTATTTAACCCCTTGACTGCCAGACAAAATTAAAGGAAAAAATCATTGTACAAATCATGCTATAAAAAAGACAACTGATAAAGCCAATCTGGCAAAATGGTCTTGGGATAAAACTCTTGACTGTGTTAGAACAAAAGCTAGAATATCAGAGTTATTCCTCTTCATCTGATGATGTCATCAGTGATGTCATCAAGTCAGTACGTGATATGTTATATGTCAGTCAAAGGGTTAAAAAAGAAAAAGTCTGTTGTGTGTGTTAACTACTTCGCCGCCAGCCATTTTTCAGCTAGAAAATACTATTAAACCTAACTGGGTAGAGAAAAAAAATTATGTGCAATATTGGGAATTCGTCTATGACATGTATAACATCACGATTTGATGCCTTTTAGTGACATTGGTGTTAAACCATTATGGTAAATGCAACATTGGCGGCGAAAGGGTTAACTTAATTTTGAATAATGTGTAGTCTGCTGATGACAACCATGGAATAAAACTGCTTACTTATGTTTATTGGTATGATGCATGCATTGCAAGCTATGTGCAGTGAAGTCTGTGAAATAACAATAGTGCAAATAAAAGTTCCACAAAGAGAAGAAGCGCTTGTTATTCTCATTTTCTGCAATCAGATGTGGCATGGGTGGGGGGTTTTCTCCCTCAATTTGAAAGAGGTGTATACCAGCTGCATGTCTGAAAGGTGCTGCTTTGACGAAAGGGTGCCTGCTCACAGTGCTTATTGTTTTGATGGCTGATGTCATGGCATAAGCTGTTTTGGTATTGAAGTGTTGAATTTTTTTTTACTTGCAGTTAAATCAGCTGCAAAAGTGGGGAATTTAAACATGTCTTTCAAATTGTAAGAGAGACAAAAACAGATGTCAAGGTTTATTACTTTTGTTTGTGTTCCAGATGATGTAGAATTCTTTGTGTTTTGTGTGTCTCTTTGTGTCCGCCTTAGTGTCAGAAATGAAAATGGAGGAACGAATCTGAAAATGATCTGAATTCCATTCATACATAACAGGGATTAAAATGAACGGAGAAATTTTAAGAATTAGCTACAAAGGGGTGACTCATTCCTTATCACTACTTAGCCTCAGTTAACCCCTTCACTGCCGGAGAAAATTTGGGAAACTATTTTCTTTATTATTATAAAATGAGAAAAAGACCGTTTAGACTCAATTTGAAAAAAAAATTGTCTTGAGGTATATCTTACCTGACTTGTTTAACACAAATACCATCAATCCAGTGCTATGACATCAAAAGTTATGACATCATGAATGACATTACGCACCCTGTAGTAGACTAGGTCAGGCAGGGAAGGGGTTAAAACTGTTAATTCACCAGATTTTAACAAAGAACCAGAAGGCATAATGAATGTGCATTCAGACGGGCCTGATTTCCCCATAAACAGTTGCGACTCGTTAACAATTTACCAGTAAGCACATTATGACAGCGTGGAAAATTATAAAGTAATTGGCAAGGTCAAGGGAGCCACGTGACCGGTGCTAAAGGAGGTAGTACTACCGGTCATAGGGTGGCTTCCCTTTGTTACTTTTGTTTTATAAGGTGCTATGGCATTTAATGGTTTCCAACTGATAAGCGTATATGCTATTGTTTTGAGTGTTGGTAAGTATTTAGTTAAATGGATAGTAAGATTAATTAAAAAAAATCTACCATCAAGCACATTATGTTGTTTTGTGATTTGGTCCTGTCAAAATCATTAGTGTTGTGCAGTCTGCGTAGAAGTGATTGTTGAGGGTTGTGTGTGCAGATGCTTCTGGTCGTCTACAACGTACCATCTACCCTCCACATCCCATCTACGTTGTTCCACCTAGATTCCCCACCAGGTATGTTTATGTTGCGCGTCCATGTTTTTGTGTGTTTTCAGGGTGCATGTCCAACTGTGTGCTAGCGCAAAGTTTTTGTTTGTTTGTATGTGTTAAGCGATGCTGCCTTATGAAATGGTGATTTTTCTTTTCTTACTGTTTTTACTTGGGAAATGCTTGCTTTTTACAGTTCTCTCTCTGCCAGTTTTTGTTTTTTTGTTTTGGGCTAATGTTAAGATCAGCTCCCTCCGCTGTTCCAGGGTGAAGTTGGCCAATCAGCCCCCTCCAATTTACCTTTTCCGTTAAGCTGATTGGCCAACTTCACCCTGGAACAGCGGAGGGAGCTGATCTTAACATCTGCCTTGTTTTTTAATTGATGTCAGCCTTTGACCTTTTTGGCTGTTGACTTTATTTGTGTGGTAATGCCAAGATAAGAGAGTGAGAACTTAAACATCATTGTGGTGTTATGCTCAAGAAAATGTTTCAGGCTGTAAGTACTAGAATTTCAGGATAAGGATAAATCCAAAGTTTGTTTTCTTTCTTATGACCCTTGACAATTGACTGTTATGAGTCTTGATAGTACATGGGTGCTTCTCTTCAGACTATGTGCCTGAATTCAGTGGCTTCTGCCTGAATTTCCAGTTTAAAACCCCCCAACTGCTTCATTGCCGGAGAAACATTAAGAGATAATCTTTATTTTATTTTATAAAAATAATATGAGTCTTGTTAGACTCAATCTGGGAAAATAGTCTAAAGTTATGTCCCTCCTGACTGTTCTGAAACAAAAACCAATGTACCAGACTTATGATATCATCAATGACATCATTCTGCCCGTAGGGGTTGGCAGGGAACTCTTTCAGCCCGTACTAATTCCCACTAGTTTTTCACCACAGACGTACTAAAATCTACAATTTTCAACTTTACTTTTGCTTACTTTGTTTGCATTTTAAGTGCGAGTGTTTTGTATTGTTAGACAGAACAGTAATAATAATAGTGTTGATTTATATAGCGCTCTTTCTCACAAGAGCTCAGTGCGCTTTATATCGAGAACAGGAAAATTAAAGGCAAACAAATTGTAATTCACTGGAAAGTAAAATACACATGATGCTTGCACGCAATGCTCTCTTTCTTCCTCACGTGCACACACACACACACGCACGCACGCACGCGTTTCTTTGACTACTTTTTCCCAATTTTAACAGCAGAAACGCAGAATTATAAACATAATCATCTTGTTCGGATTGCGTTTTTTGTCTCTTTTCCACTATTGACCACACTTTCAGTTAGTCTTTTCAAAAGCTGCTTGTGACCAATTTAGCCCAGTTTTGCTCAAGGGAAAGCACTCAGAAGACAGATAAATGATTGCTGAATATAATTAAAGCAGTATTTTCCCTTAGACCATAAATAGCAGTGCACTGTTCAGAGTCAAAATCACCACACATATGCGCGTGAAGTATGCTGTAAGGAGGAAGCTTCTACCACGCATATATGCGTGCTACGTAGTAATAAAATTAAGGAGCACCTTGCCTTCTTCACCTGCCAACATTAAAATTATTTTTGTCTCTTCCCCCACCTGTCACTGCCCGTGTCATTCCTTGGCATAGCTTCAAGGAGAGCCTATCAAATCCCTTTAAGATATCAGTTTCCTTTCAGCTTCGGGTATCCCGCCGGGGATTAGGTAGCCTGACGGCCCCAGGACGCCGGGGTTTTTATCCATGATTTTTAGTTATGATCATTCTGTTTTGTGCAGCCACGCTTGCCAACAGACGTTGCTGATGCCGTCCCCCCACATGCCGCTGCACCAGCACCATCAGCCCCCCCTCCAGCAGCAGCAGCCTCTGGTACAGCAACAGCCGCAGCCCTCCCCTGTCTCCCCCTCCCGCTCTGAGCTGTCCTCCACCACCACCTCCCCCACGGGCAGTCGCCCCGCCTCCCCGGACCCCCACTCCTCGGCCCACTCCTCTAGCGTGGTTCAGCTGCTCAAGGTGCTGGGGTTGGATAAGTACAGTGCCGCCCTGGGGGGTCTCACTGTGGAGCAGGTGTGTGTGTGTGTGTGAGAGAGAGAGAGTGTGTTTGTGTGTGTGTGTGAGAGAGAGAGCGAGTGTGTGTGTGTGTGTGAGAGAGAGAGAGAGAGAGTGTGTGTGTGTGTGAGAGAGAGAGAGTGTGTGTGTGTGAGAGAGAGAGAGAGAGAGAGTGTGTGTGTGTGTGTGTGAGAGAGAGAGTGTGTGTGTGTGTGTGTGTGTGTGTGTGTGTGTGTGAGAGAGAGAGAGAGAAAGAGAGTGTGTTTTTGTGTGTGTGTAAGAGAGAAAGAGAGAGAGAGAATGTGTGTGTATTGTTTGTGTGTGCGTGTGATTTAGTGTGTGTTCATGTGAGTGTGTGTGTGTGTGCGCATGTGTGTGTGTGTGTTCATGTCTGTCCTGTCCTGTCCTGTCCTTGTGTGCACACATAGAACAAGCAACAACATAGTTTGATTAAATTTACTGCTCTGTAGTTTTCTTCTCCTTTTGACGAAATTGGATCAAGTCAGACATGCAAAGACCTAAACTAAAGAATAGCTGTGATATTTACACATATTGCATGGTGGTATTGGTCAAGCCCATGGCATGTTGATTTGAAGAATTATTGCCTTTTTTGTTTAATCCCTTGACTGCTGGAGGAAACTTGAGCAAAAGATGTGGGACATTTTATAAATTAGAAAAGGGGAATTGTTAGAAACAATCTGACAAAATTGTCTGGAGATTATGCCCTACTAACTGCTAGAAATAATTAACCCTTTCACTGCTGGAGAAAAATTGACAAATTATCTTTTTTTTAAATTATGAAATATAAAAGAGACTTGTAAGAAAATGGTTTGAAGATATATCCTTTGTCTGTTCTAGAACAAAAAATAGCATTACAGACTTATGACATCAAAAGTTATAACATCATCAGTGACATATATCCCAGAGTAATTCTTTTAGCAGATGACGTTATTAGTGGTAACATCGAGTGGTACATTACATGGCAGTCAAAGGGTTAAAGACAATTTTGGTGTGTGTTGTCAGTTGTCTGGCATGAGCATGGAGGAGCTGAGTAAGCAGGGGTTGTCCCGAGAGGCCCAAGTCATCTTGCGCACCAGGCTGGACCAGATCAACAGGTGGGTTAATCAGTGTCACAGTGTGTGTGTATGTGTGTTTGACCTGTTAGCCATACAACATTTTCAAACAATCTTACAAAATATAAGATCAGTGTACTCTTGTACGAATCATAAATAAAAAATATTAAATTCACAACATCAATCCAACAAAATTATATCCCCGTGCCGAATTCAAGCGCGGCTCCACATTTTTTACCGATCACCGGCTTGACCGGATGCATTCAGACATTTTACTGCCCGCGCATGCGCACAATCACTCGCATGTGATCATATTCCATGTACTTAATATGTTTCATTGAACAAGATTCTTTAACCCACTTTCCTTTGCTTTTGTTTAACCCTTTGACTCCCGGAACTATTTGTAGTTTGCGCTAGAAAATCACCACCGCCCCAAAAAAACAAGCAAACAAAATGAACAAATGGAGTAAAGTTTATAAAGTTATGCATTTTATTAAAGAAAAATAAATGGCAGATATGATTATGATAATTTTCAAAGTTGACAGGAGAGATAACTGAGAGTCAGGGGAAGATAACCAAGATTATGCCCTCTTCCAGCACGACCACGCCCCCTACCTGTTGATGTACTTTGTGTGTTCAAATCTTTATCAGGATAATCTGAATCACTTGAGTTGTCCTGGTCAGGTTCTAAAACTAGTTCATCTCCCTCGTTTCCCATCCAGTTTTCATCATCACTATTATCGCTGTCGTGCGGTAATTCAAACAGAATTCTTGCTGCCTCTTCAGCAGTATAGCGTCTGGTAGCCATGTTGACACTATCGAGCAAATTTTGCTCCACAAAATGAAAAAAACTGCATGAAAATCAGTTGAAAACTTGCTGAATAGCTGCATTGAACACTCCACGTGGATATCGCCATTTGCAATCAAGGGAACTAACTCATTCTGACTGTCTAGACCGTAGCAGATGCGACCCCACGCTTGGGAGTGAAAGGCTTAACTGAACTGATGTTTATACTGTGGCATTGTATTTTCAGTGAGAAACCGATGCAGTTGAACGGCTTGGTAGACAGCAGCCTGATTTACGGCCAGTTCAACCCGTCCATCCATCCATGGCTGTCCATGGGGGCCCCTTACGGCAACCTCCCTGCGACAGCCTCCCCCCGCTCAGCGATCGGCCTGATGGACAGCTCTCCGGGAGCCTTGTCCGACATCGCCGGGGGGGTGATCAGCCCACCGGTCAGCCCCGGCCCTGCCAAGATGCCAGGGGCCGTCGTGCTGGGCAAGGGGGCTGCTGTTGCCGCTTCTGCCGAGGATAGCTCCGAAGGTTCCGACGACATGGACAGGGGTGAGTTGGTTTGTGGGGGGAGGATAGTTTGCTGAATGATAGTTAGGGAGGAGGTTTAGGGGTTAGGGGATGGGAGAGAGCGTTTGTTGGGAAGATAGTGTTTAACGTATGCTAAGTGCATGGGCACACGGGACCTCGGTTTATCGTCTCATCCGAAAGACTCCACGTTCAGACCGTTAAGGCCTAGTGCAGAATGAGAGGAAAAAATCCCCTGTACCCAGGTTCGAACTCGGGTTTACTTGACACGAAGCGAACGCGATACCACTGTGCCACTCTACACCACTTGTCTTGGAACAATTGTTTTTCGGGATAACATTTGCTGTTTGTTTGTGGGAAGATTTTTGTTTGGGATGATGTTTGTTTGTGGGAAGATTTTTGTTTGCGATAATGTTTGTTTGTTTGTGGGAAGAATTTTGTTGGGGATAATGTTTGTTTATTTGTAGGAAGATTTTGGTTTGGGATAACGTTTATTCGTTTGTATGAAATTTTTTCTTCAGGTTTGAATTAAAACAAAGATGTGTCTGGCTAACAAAAGTGAAAGAAAGTTTAATATTTTTAGGGGAAACAAAGAAGAAAAGGTTGTGTTAGTATGAAGGGGGGGTTGCGTAGCATCTGAGTAATTGGTTGAGTGTGTTTTTATTTATGTTTGCTCATCCTTTTGTGCAGGCGTATATAACTCTTTATAACATGGAGTGTAAAATAAAACCTATTAGTTTGAAAGTAACTACTTGAGCATGCAAAATCGTGCTATGTCTTCATATCAAAACAATAACAAGAAAACACAAGAACAGGAGAAATTGCATCAAAACATATGGTTAGAAGTATGATATTAATAATTATTAATATGCTTAACTTAAGCAATCAAGGATTTTTTTTGTATGTTACAGTAATTTGGTTTCAAACACTTTTTTCTGTAGTTCTTCAAGTTTTGGCAATGTCAAATGAAATGCATCTTATCTTCCTTCGCTATCTTTATGCTGCTCATGCATTTGTAAGTTACAGCAGAAGTACAGAAAAACAATTATCAGTTCAGCGTTTCTTGATTACAAACATGAAGTTATTGCAAGACATGGGCCAGAGTTATATTACGGATCAGACTTGAAGAGACTTCTTCTTTTTCTTCTTCAGTTGTCATATGAACACAGATGCTGCCATTAAAAGCCTAACTAAGAAATAGTTAGGACCAGCATATACGTCTTCGGCTGGACAAAATCTTTGTAAGAGTTTCTAAACAAAAGTCAGGAAAATGCACCAGTAAGCCAGAAAGATGGTAGATGACAGTAAGCAAAGGGAAAACGCAGCGTCAAAGAGAGTGACGGATTAGAGGAAGTTTCAAGCACAAAATTCCAGAAAGTGGGGGAACTATTTGTACAAGAGACCCACCCCACCCCCCGGTATCCCCACCCGGGGAGATAGAAGAGACTTGAACATGACACTCATGTATCAAGTTACAGAAAATGGCCTAGAGCTGTTGTCAGCCTCTTTGAAAACCCACGGACAGCTGTAAGCAAAGGCTGAAATGGAATGATCACAGCTACAAGAAGGGACAAAAAAGAGTCTGAAGTATGGTGGAGGGTTGTCTGTTGAGTTTGTGCTATACTATTAATAACCCGTGATCTTATTCAACATTTTAAGCTAATTGTCTTTGTTTCTAATCTGCTTTCACGCTAGCCTTGATATAGTTGAATATGATTAATGTGTCATCTAGTCTTTGAGTTGGTGGTACCAAAGTAGTTTTATCGCATTCTATTTCTTTCTCTCCCCTCTCTTTGTCTCTGTCTTTCTTTCTCTTTGTCTCTCTCTCACTCTCTTTTGTTTTAAATTTAAACAATTGACAGCCAGATATGGTGAGAGCAAAACTTGCATGCACATGACGCAGTCACACTATCAGTGACTACATAGTAATTATTCTTTAAGTGCTTACTCCTTGAATTTACTAAAAGTTGTCTGTGCCTGTAGATTTCAAAATGTGTCCCTTGCTTTGTAATTCACAAAAGTGACCAAGTGAGTTAATGTTGATGTGTTTGTAACTGTTTCAGATTTTTAAAATGTAGAAAAATCCTCATTATGTTGAGCCACAAGTGCTGACATATTAACTCTTGTGCATCATAGTATCCTCATTTCTAGATTTTGCACAAATTTCTGTGTGATCTCAACTTGGAGGTTCTTTTTATTTCGTTCTAAACTCCAAACATAGGACATGTGTTTTGTGAGGTTGAATTACAGCGGCTGCTGCAAGCTAATAGTTGTGTGTGGCATTTTTCAGAGAAAGGCGAAGGTGTGGCGGACTCGATGAAGAGCAGCAACCACCAGTCTGGCAAGACAGCTCAGGTCAAGGTGTCTCCAGGCAGTGGGGGAGGCTCCAACAGTCCCCGCCCCTCATCCGCCAACTCCCGCATGACTCCTCCCGACGACACCCTCCTCAAACAACCTCTGCTTCCGCTGCAGGCCATGCCCCCCAACATGGTGCACGTGCCCTTCTACTACCAGCCCACCCCACTGGGCAACCCCCCCGCTCCGCCCCCGGGGCTGGTGGCCGGTGGACAGTACATGGACCCCAAGGGAGGAGAGCTGGGCGTGATGAGCCTGGTGCCCCCCAGCACCAACAACGCCAACGCCAACAACAACTACAGCACGGACGTCATGTCCCCGGGGATGGCCCAGCCGCGCCCGGGCCTGATGCAGCAGGGAGCCGGCGCCAACGGGGGTGGAGGGGTGCGGCCGGGGTTCAAGGTGGGCCAGCCTCAGCCGGCCCACACCAACATGGGCCTGATCCACGGCAAGAGCCTCATCACCATGCCCCCGGACCCCAAGCCCGGCAGCCCTGTGTTCCTCAACCTGCGCTCCGCGGACATGCCGCCGGCCCCTTCCATGGTGCAGGGCGGCGGGACCCCCGGGGCCCAGATGGAGACCCCCACCCCGCAGCGCATGCCCCTCTATCACCTCCCCTACGGCATGGGCCAGGGAGCCCCGCTGGTGTCTGCGTCCCACCTGCCCCCCGTGCACCCCGCCCAGCCTGGCCTGTACTCCTTCCCCTTGGCCACCAGATCCATGCAGACCTCGCTCCCCGTCTCTGCCGCCGTCATGACCGTGTCCGCCTCACACCCCGTCACCATGGTGACGTCCAGTCACGCGTCGGCCACCACCAGCTCCTCGGCCGTCCACCGCTCGCCCAGCCACGGCAATGGCAACGGTCAGCGGGATCCTGCTAGTGAGCCGATCGGGGGTGGTGGGGGCGGGGGTATGGTGCCGGACGCTTCGTTGAGGTCTTCCCCGCTGCAGGGCGGTGGTGGTGTGACAGTGACTCAGGTGGCCCCCGCCCCCAGTCCCCCCCTCTCCCAGGCCTGCCAGGTGTGCGCCCAAGGGGCCCAGTTCACCCACAACCAGTACGGCCATGTGCCCTATCCCTGCCCCCCCTTCTTCGTGCCTCCGGGGCACAACGGTCTCATCCCCGTGCCAGCCATGTCGGGCTACTACACCGCCGCGCCGAACCAGTCTCTTCCCTCGGGGGTGCTGACCAACGGCTACACGTCGGACATGTACCCATACAGCCAGCCTGCAGCAGCAGCCTACCCCGCCATGAACCCTTCCACAGCTCACATCTACCCCGTTGTTCAGGCCAACACGCTGTACCAGGGAGCGCCGTCCCAGCCTGGCCTGGCTGCGGGTGGCACCCGGGGCTCCATGCCCACCCCTCCGCAGATGCCCGGGGCAGGAGGGGTGGGGGCTCTGGGCGCCGGAGGGGGACAGCTAGGGAGCAGCAACGCAGCCCTCAATCAACGCAACACGGGGTGCTACAACTGCGGCTTGTCCAGTCACCGGGCTGCCGACTGCACAGAGAGCACCATGGAAGCCATGTCCGGTAAATCGGTGTACATGTTGAACTACAATCCTGCTGAGGAGTCCGACTGATGTTAGCAGGGGTGGTAAAGCGGTGTACATGTTGAACTACAATCCTGCCGAGGAGTCCGACTGATGTTAGCAGGGGTGGTAAAGCGGTGTACATGTTGAACTACAATCCTGCCGAGGAGTCCGACTGATGTTAGCAGGGGTGGTAAAGCGGTGTACATGTTGAACTACAATCCTGCCAAGGAGTCCGACTGATGTTAGCAGGGGTGGTAAAGCGGTGTACGTGGTGAACTACAATCCTGCCGAGGAGTCCGACTGATGTTAGCAGGGGTGGTAAAGTGGTGTGCGTGGTGAACTACAATCCTGCTGAGGAGTCCGATTGATGTTAGTAGGGGTGGTAAAGCGGTGTACGTGGTGAACTACAATCCTGCCGAGGAGTCCGACTGATGTTAGCAGGGGTGGTAAAGCGGTGTACGTGGTGAACTACAATCCTGCCGAGGAGTCCGACTGATGTTAGCAGGGGTGGTAAAGCGGTGTGCGTGGTGAACTACAATCCTGCCGAGGAGTCCGACTGATGTTAGCAGGGGTGGTAAAGCGGTGTACATGTTGAACTACAATCCTGCCGAGGAGTCTGACTGATGTTAGCAGGGGTGGTAAAGCGGTGTACGTGGTGAACTACAATCTGACTGATGTTAGCAGGCATACAGCTGTATGTATTCTCCTCCAGCCCACAGCACAATCAGCACAATGCTTCCCCATCCCCCCTCCTGGACTCTGGGACACTTCTGGTTTGTTACTGCTTTGGGCTTCAGATTTTGTATATATATCAAGGGCAAGGAATCAGAATGTATATCAGAAGAGATTTTCCACAGAAACAGAGAGAATGGAACGCTGCAGAATGCTACATTGTTTTACGATGTGCTTTTTTGTGTGTGACTGTGATGGTTTGAATCTTTAGTGGCCTCCTCGGATACTTTCCTGTCTCTTATCACACACATGCTGGTGTCCACTTACGCTGATAAGATGGGTCCCCGCCAGACCTGTTTGTGTGGCTGCCAGCTAGCGTATTTATGTAGAGGAGTGCAATGGGTGTCATCTCCAGGCCATTTCCCATGCTGTTGACACTTTTTATAGCATTAGTGTTGTTAATTTTTGTGGTCATGCAGACGTTTTAATGCTGAATGGTGACACAAATATGTGATGGATTCTATCAATATCATGCAAATGTATCCCTTTCACTTGACTGTTATTATTGCATGGAGACTGATGCACCCTGGTTGCAGTGGGATCTTCTTTTCTTTAGCTGGAGGTGAGAATGTCAATGTGGGAACTGTTACAGTGTAAGACTGCTGAACTGGCCTGGTGCACATACATTTTTGTTGACACTCACACTAACATCTGTTGGTTTGTCAAGAGTTTACAGCTAGTATATGTTTCAGAACTAAAGGTTGGATGGAGTGTGTACTTCATGAGATCAAACTTGTGTGTATTTTTGCATTGTTGACTTTTGACTGTGTAAAGATGACAAGATCAAGGAGTGTCTTCTGTACATGTATTAACTTTTGAATATTGATGTGAGGATGTGTGTTCATTGTGTGCATCAGCAAACAAAAAGGGATTTGCAAAGTTGAAAATAAAATGCATAAGGTCAGTTTTATTTTACTGTGCTAACCGAGTGATGTGAACAAGCAAGGGGAGGGAGGAGAAGGAGGTGGGAGTCGAGGGATTGAGAAAGGGTGGGAGGGAACGATAGGAAATAAAAAACATTTTGTGCACAGGCTTTCGGCAAATGAACACAATTTCAAAGAAAACTATTGTTGTTTCTGTTGAACTTGTTGCTTCCCAGACTGTGCCCTTCTCAGATAGAGATATATATTATAAAAATGTGTATATAAAATGACTGTCAGTGTTTGCAATTCTTTTTGGGTCTTCCACTTGCAGCCTGGTCTCCTTCAGAGAGCTTTAAAATCATGCTCCTTCTCAAGCAACAAGGGATTCCTTCCTCGGTGAAGAGGAGCGGTACTGTGTACAAGTTTTAGGAAGAGCCTGTAACCCCATACTTTTTACTTCAGATGAATGTTTGCCTTTGTCTTGTCTTCTTTAAGATTTATCATGCCGCAGGACTGTTTTCTTATGATGTGAAAACTGATAGGCGGGAGCGCTTGCTTTGTTGTAAAGATAGGAGTAGAGAGGATTCTGTTTCATAAGGGCGATGTAATTTTTATTAAGAAAATCTTTGTGATGTGTAATTGTAATAAAATGATACTTCAATACCTTGTTACCCATACAAAAAAGAAACTTGAGGGCGCTAGCAAGCAATAACAAAAACTAAATCAAGGCAATATTTATTTCATGAAAATTGTTATCATTACCAGTGTTAGCAAAAATGAAATACACAGAAATTGGTTATAACAGTAATACATCGATGTTGCTAATACTAGGATAGATCGCAAAAATCAACAAACAGTCAGGTGTAACTTCAGTATTGTACAGTAATTATTCCATTAAGATGTAGCCATGGCAAAGAACGTCAAGTGGGTACAATATGGGTATCTCCTGTTAAATTGATAGTGCACATGGCAAACCTATCACAAACTCTTAGGTCGGGAGTGGCTTCTGTCTGTGTATATCTCAGATATGGAACGGAACCCAGGAGTACTGTGTTCTTGCTGCGACAGTCGTGACAAAAAAATCCATTTTTCTCTGAGTCATATCCTGAGAGCAGTATCCTGAAATCTACAGAGACGGAACCTGCCGACAGATATTTGAACACAGACTTTAATGTTAGGGTCTTTTTGTGGGCGAAATACTCTTTTTTCATGTCCTTGTCAACATCTCAAAACTACCACAAATTTTAAAATCAAAAGTATCAGGAAAAAAGTTGTGAATAGAACTCCTTTTTGTGTTGTTGCTCTTGCATTTAGTTCCACCTCATCCTCCAGTTGTAACTGTTGCATCTGAATCTTCAAACTGACGATGACATGCATCCGGCAGTGTCAGTGTTCTCTTGACTGCGTCTTTTGTGTAAAGTAAGAAGACCTTGATTAGTTGATAAGAATCCAGATCCAAGCTTGCAATTGTGAACAAAGTTGTTAAGACTACTAATTACTGGTGGTTGTCTCTCTCTTTAGTCTTTGACAAATAAACTCTTTGGAATCCGCCAATATTTGATATTTAAACCGTTTCCTTCATGAAAACATTTTTTTTTTAATTTACGATGCTGTGGAGTTGTAATTGTATGCTGCTGACAAGCATAGCTTTTATTGAGATGCTGATCAGCTTTCCTCGTTCCTTGCTCATATATATCACTGAGGAAAGCTGGAGTAGGGTCTAAGGCATGCAACATAGTTTGGGGGGGTTATAATGTAATATAGTTAATTACTTGAATACCCCAGATATGTTAATGAGCACACGTGCCCCATATTATCGCTGTGTCTTGCACGACTTGAATATCACCAGGTGAGTTTGAGACGTTGTTGTGGCGCCATTCTAAACCTTACAGCAAGGCGAGAGGTGTGAAATTTGAGTCATCCAAATTTTCGGAGATTCTGTCTGGCAGGTGTTGATGCTTTTGTTCTGTGATTCACATGATACATAATAATAATGATGATGCCATTTTTTTTATTCCTTGTAATTGACTCATGCTGCTTTCAATGGTTTATCCTGTTGATTCATTGATTATTATTTATGTGTGTTGTTGCAAGCTGCTACATATATATATGATAAATTGTTGATTTTTTCCCACTATTTTTATGGCTGAAATTGTTTCTGGCTGATGTCTTGTGTTCTTCACAGTCAAAAAGTTAATAATGGATGATTTATATCTATTAACTGCTAAACAGTACCATCGTCTTCAAAGACAACTCATTTCAGAGATTCCAGATCTGTTTAAATTTGATAGGCGCCATTCTAGAGAGCAGATGTGTAATCATTTTGTTTGACAAAGAGAAAGAAAGATGTGTCTATGCAGGCTTCAGATAAAGACTTCAGACTTGAAAACTTTGTAGAAGGATGACATACCTGTCTTGAAAGTTCAATAATTAACCATCCCTTCTTGAATCTTCCTTAATATCCCTTCTTCCAATGGAAACACTTTTAAAACTTGTAAAGAGCATAACCATAGATTTATTTAACCCAAATATTTAAAGGGACACCCTGACGGATGAGTTTTTGCAAGAAATACATTGAGATCACAAGAAAGACAAAAAGCTCTTTTTCAAGGATCGGAACACTCACTTTGCTCTGGTTTCCTAGAAATCAAACCGTCAAAATGGCGATTCCTCCTTGGCAGAGTTGCCGGATAAGCCATTTTGGATTGGGTGGGTGGAGGCCACTCATTCAGTCATTGTGGTTGAAGCTTTTTCTTTGTAGTGCAGTAAAAAAAAACCTGGAGCTATTTCCTTTGTTGTGAGCGAAACTCCTTTTGTTAAACTGTAAATAAAAAGGCTTGTATTGTGGACATTTTGTGATTTAGTCTAAGTGACTCAGGCGGCCATTAGAAAAGAGAAGGCACATGCCTTCTCTGGCACTGAAAGAATCTGACTTCCAGCATCTCCGCCAAGGAGAAATCGCTGATTTGACGGTTTGATTTATAGGAAACCAGAGTAAAGTGAGTGTTGCGATCTCTATAAAAGGTGTTTTCCTGGTGATCTCGATGTGTTTCTGCAAAAACTAATCCGTCAGGGTGCCCCTTTAACTTCTGATAGAAGATTATGTACGTTTTATTGCAAAACATGCAAGTATAAAGACTGCCCTTGTAATTTTGTCTGTGGAATCCAATCTGTAAAAGTTAATGTATGTTTGTTTTCTTTAAAGTTTTATCATGATCAACATGTTTGCTCACAAGAAGAGAGAAAGAGAGAATGAATGAAAAAATGCATTGCTATTAAGCCAGTTACAGCCCTTTTATCTTAGCATCAAAATAAACAAAGACAATAAATAAAAACTACAACATGATATGATCGACATGGAAAGAATGGCAAGAGAGAGAGAGAGCACACACAAAAAATCTTGTTTTATAATCTCCTTATGTAAATGCTTATTTTAGTCTTTCTTGAATTAGTCATGGAGTTAGCTACCATTTCAGTTACAAATGATCCAACTGGATTTTTTGGTAAACGTAAAAACATAACATAAAAAAATCATCATTTGAAAGTACATTGGAAGCCCCACCCTCACCCCTCCATTACCGAAATTCATTGCAGACAACAACATAATTAACATCAAGAGCAAATTTTCAGCTTTGTTGGATTGTTAAAGCCTGTTCTTAACTGGGCGAACCTTAAATCTCTGAACCTGGTTTGCTGAACCACAGATTGTGTCCGAATCAAAGGTTCATGAACTATCATGATCTAATTGAATGGTTTGGGTACCGTAGTTTGGCAAACAAGGTTTTGTTTCTTAATCAAATTATAATGAGATGCGTGCATCATTCCGTCATTAGTTTGCTTGCTTTGCTTTTGTTTACAATCCTTGACCAAGGCCTAAGCGTGAGAAGTGGTTTGTTTGTGCCGTAATCTTTTGTAATCTTTGTCAACACACTTCTGAAAACACGGAAACGTTTCCCAAAAATCGCTAAATAAATATTCAGTATTGTTGCTTTTTCCTCGGTAGCCTACTAAGCACTCCTTTGACAAAGAAAAGCTCTCGCAATTTTAGCCAATGAGAGTGAAAGTTTGCCAATTTTCATAGAGGTTCCCAGAGCATGTTATGCAAACTCTGACTCAAGATTTTGATGGTTCTCGATCCTCCCGAACTCCAGTTTGCGAACCTTGTTTGGCTTTGAGTAAGACATGAGGAGGATCGCTGATCTTTTCTAGGGTTTGGCAATCCTTTTGAACGAGGTTCGAGAACCAAGAGATAACCTAGTTAAGATGGGCCTTTGGAAAGCCTCACAGTATTTAGGCTTTAAAATGTAATGGTTGTTTTTTTCCCCATAAATATACAACTGACTGACATATTGTCAAATCACTGTTTGAATTGAATTACCCAAATATTCGAATAAAGTAAAACATAGATTCTGTGCTTCCAAGGATGAGAAATTAAAGTAGAAATGAAATCTGTTCAGTAATTCAGAGACTCTTGGTATAAATTAAGATTTATGAGTTGATTCATGGTTGTAAGGAACCCCCCTCCTTTATGGCGTGGCGTGATGTAAATAAGAATTTTTTTATTTTAAGTTTTGTGTGAATGTTTAGGAATTGAGTGTGCTATTGAAACAAAAGCATGCATTTGATTGTGGGGTAGGATATCACAAGTAATGTTCTTGACATTGTCACATCTGAATTTTTGCTTTGAAAAAAGTAGGTACTTACGTGCTTGCAATGGCTTGAACAGTACATCCTGCTGCAGCATTTGGGGATGGGGGAGAGTGAAAGGGTTGATATCATCATAATCAAACTTTCATTTGAGGTCAACAAATGTTTGTCTTCACACAGCTCTCACAATTTTGTTTGGTTGGTGACTGGTATTGATTTAATTCAAGCCCACGAGTGATGCTGATAGGTCGAAATCGTAAACAGTCTTCTATGTTGCAAATGTAGTGTTGTGGTGCTGTGGCCGAGGTGTTTGCATTCATTCAACATTCGGCATTCATTCCGGCACTGACACGAAACGACCAAGTGTTTGAGTCGACTCCTATTTTATTCTGTCCGTCTCCTCTCACATCTCTTCTCACTACTCATGACCACTCCCGCGCTCGTCACAAGTCTCGCACAATCTCCCTCTTTCTCAGCCCTCCACGCACGGGCTTCTCATGCAATTCACTCTCTCACATAAACTTCAAGCATGTGATGTGTTCACCCCTCCATTTTTGCTGGCCTATGAAAAAAAGGAAAGAAGTGAAGATACGTACTATTGTGTGTTGTGCCATTTGAGTGATGATTTTTTTTTAAATAAAAAATGTGACTGCGGTTTGGGTGAAGTACCACCCTTGGCGATTGAACTACTTACTCATCATCATTTTATTTTGCCTTGTAAAGTTTTGCTTGTTTCTTGGTTTTTGTGTTTTGTTTCTTGGTGGTTGTTTTTAATTTTTAATTGATAGATTGATTGATTTTTGTTCTTTCTGTTTTGTTATGAACACATTTATTTGTTTTTTGCTACTGAGCATTATTCAACTGTTTCTCTGCCCTTTTATCTATTACAGATTCTATTTTCCGTATATTTATGTTTTTGTCTGGTTATGACATGCTAGATTTTCGCAGGATTATCTGACAACAAGGTACCGTAATATGACTGCATTTGCTATCTGACAGTGGACTTTTAAGAATACAGCCATTTTTCACACACACACACACACACACACACACACACACACACACACACACACACACTTAAAAATTGGTCTTTTTTAATTGATTTCTTTTAATTCTTTCCCATTTAACTTTTAAGTCCAGAGTAAATTAAATGAAAACTAGCTGAAAAATTATAAAAAGAATAGAAGACAAAAACATAATAATAATTCACACAAAAATTTTAAAGGTAGAAGCTTCCAGGGTCGTTGGACGGGAGGCACTGTTTGAATGCCTCGACCGTCTCAGCCTTCACAGTCTCTTCATTGAGGCAAATCCACTCCCTTACAGTTCTTGGAAAGAAACTTTGCCTATAGACCTCCGTGTTGTTGAACTGGATGCTGTAACAGCTAGAGTTGTTTCTTGAGAATTGTGTGATGGTGTTCTGAGATTGGCTCTCCTTTGATGATCTAGGCCTAATGAGTCTCTTGTTTCTGACTGGTGTGATATAGTCTTCTGCCTTGACTGCTGGAAAATGGCCATTTATGATCTTATATAAGAAAGACAGACGCTGGTGTTTCCGTCTCTCCTGGAGTGTTGGTAGATGCAGATCTTGTAGCATTTGGGTAACGCAGCCTGAGCCTGGGTTCCGTGAGGATTAGTCCTGTTTGACTAATCGGGCAGCGCGGCGCTGTATTCCCTCCAGCTTGTCGATATCCTTTTGACAGCGAGGGTCCCATATAATGGAGCTATACTCCAGGACGGATCGCACAAGGGAGGTATACGCTGCCTTTTTGCATTCCTCTGGACACAATTGCAGATTCCTCCTCAGGAGCCCAAGGCTGGCATTTGCTCGTTTTGCGATTCTGTTGATGTGTTCTGACCATGACAAATTGTCTTCTATCTGAACTCCAAGGTAGGGATTTGAGTCACCTTGTTGAAGGATGTGATTGCCAAGATGATGGTAGTGGCTTGAAGTATTGCGGATGCTTATGATATACCATTTTGACGGGTTGAATCTCGCCCCCCATCTATTTGCCCAGGCCTCAAGATGTGTCGGGTCCTCTTGCAGCGCTCTGTGATCATCCTCTGTCTGGATCTGATGGTACAGAAGGCAATCATCTACAAAGAGGCGTACCTTCGATTTCACTGCATCGGGAAAATCATTGTGGCATAGAAAAAGGAGGGGTCCGAGTATAGTGTCCTGGGGCAATCACAAGTCCACAGTGACTTCTATGTTCTGTCTAATATAATAATGTGTCTGTTAGTAAGTTTAGGCTGCCGTGTTATAGGTTGTATACATTTTGTCAATTAGTTGAATTTGCTGAAATGTTGGTGTACTCTGCTGGTGTAAACGTACCTCTCAGATAATTCCACTGTTAATTCTATCTTCGAAACCACGGGGTCAGAATCAGTGCACAAAATATGTCTCTAGATTTTCAAAGGGTCACCTGAATATTTTAGTGGGTGTCTTATTATTTGTTAACATGTTTTAATAATAAACCGCATCAGGTGATGTTTTAATAATAAACCGCATCAGGTGAAAAGTTGCTACGTTTTAGTGACGCACTGTGTCTGGCCAGTGTTTCAGAGTATTTATTAGCACCAGAGGCACATCTGTGCGTCAAAAGTAACACTGAATTCCATTGACAAAGTTGATGTGAACTAAAAATCAAAGATCTACAAACTTATTCCCTATCTTCCCTCTCCATACTGTCTTTACAAGTATGATACAGTTGTCGCTCAAAGTGCTGGTATGTGGCCAATGCTTTGATTTAATGTGTGAACATGTTGCAAACAAGTTTACAAAATGCTTTTTCATTTCTACTCTGCTGATGTCTTGCAACATATGGAAAAACATAGTAGAAGTCCAGAATATTTTGAAAAAGAATCAGACGGGGGGGGGGGGGATACTAATACTTTTGTTGTTGAAAGTTGGTGGGTGGTTGATATTATAGTACTTCAACTGTTGGCTCTTTGCATTGGTAGTCTTTGGCAGGAGAAGGGAGACTCAGGAACAAGGAATGTGGATGGGGAGGAAAGTTGGAGAAATGCCTGTTAAAAATACAGATCAAGCACTGCTGCTCTGTGTAAAATTACTGTTAAGCATTGCATTACAACATAGTGTGTTTGTATTGTATCAAAGCTGGTATGAGAAAAATATCTTGGGGTACAGAAAATCTTGAACTTCTTTCAGTAATAACTCGCTTCACAGTATTATCCCTTGAAATGCCAAATTGAAAGTATCCTTGTTTCAAATTCAGCTTCAGTTTATATTTTCCCCCATTAAATTATGAGAAAAGTTTTAGTATTTTTTTAAACAAATACTGTCTTACAGAGAATCCAGAATTCGTTAGTAACAATACTGAGCAGTGCTCTAAAGTAAATGTCATCAGAATTTCATCTACACCACTGACTTTAGTAATAGAGGAAGGGAAACAAACACTGCTCTCATAAAGCACTCTATAATTCATGTTAAAAAAAAAAAAATACCATTATGTAATGTTGCAATATTGAATGCACTTTATGTTTCTCAGTATCAGAATCCTGGTGAACAGCAGATTTTACCTAAACTCAGGTCTCAGTTGTTGTTGGGTTTTTTGGTTTGCTTTTAGTGGGTTTTTGTTTTGTTTTCAGTGGGGTTTTTTCTTTGTTTGTTTTCCCCTTTGTTATCAGTTTGTGTGAAATTGCAAGTTTGCTACATAGAAGCCCATTGTGTGAAATTGCAAGTTTGCTACATAAAAGCCCTTAGTAAGCATGTTCAGTTTATTCTGCTGTTGTTAAATTTCCCTGGAGCGGTGAAATTTACCTGGATCTTATATGTAGTTGTTGATGAGCGAAACTGGTCCTCTGCTATTGGCCACTGCAACAACCATGTTTTGCTAGAGAGAATGCCCTTGGTAGATGCCAGAGTACTGACCAAACAAGGGATAACTCTCACCAATTTCCCTGGAGCAGTGAAGTTTACCTGGATCTTATATGTAGTTGTTGATGAGCGAAACTGGTCCTCTGCTATTGGCCACTGCAACAACCATGTTTTGCTAGAGTGAATGCCATTGGTAGATGCCAGAGTACTGACCAAACAAGGGAGTAACTCTCACCAATAACCCTATTTGAGGCCACTAAATGGCTGCCTTTTGTAAGAGTGAATACCCTTTTCAGTACTGACCAACAAGGGGTTCACTCTCACTGTCAAGGGCATTAATAACCCTAGTTGCAGGGGCCAATAGACAGAGAGAGCTTCAGAAAATGCCATGGTACAACCAAAAACGATGAAAGTATATGCTACCTGCTTACATTGTCACTCATACATGTCAGGGATATGTATGTTCTCTAGTCACCTGGAAGTGTCAAGTCATTTTGGGGGGTTCTGTGTATTGTACTTTAACTTCACAGCAAATAATGTATCCATTCAAATACTGCTAGTGCTAATCAGAGTTAAGTTTTGTCATGATGAACGGTCATTTATTACCGAACAGGACAATAATAGATGTTCATGAATTTCTAATGTATTCTGCACACATTTTTTTTAATAGCTCTGTTGACAGTTTGTCTACCTTTTGACATGAAAATGTTACGTTTGATAATTATATAATGTGGGGGGGGGGGGGGGGGATTTCATTGTTTGGAATAAATAGTTCACAATGGTGGCTATTAGGACAGTGAAGTTAGTTGTGTATACTTGAGTTATTTTTGGGGAGGAGGGATGAAGATGGGGACTTTTTTTTCTTCTAATTAAAACTGACAGTATGCGAGACGAGGAATGATTTTTATGCTATTAAAAAAGGTTTTCAATGTATCGTAGGTGCAGATGAAGGTGTAACGCCTGTTTGTGTTTGGATTGTTATTACAGAGATGTCAAGAAATGTACAGGAAACAAAATGTGAAATTTTAGGGTTGTTTCTCAAAAAACTATAGAACCATTCTGAAGTTTGCACTTCATTTCTGTTGATTGAAATTCTACTTCCATTTAGGAAAACAAACGTGTTGTCTGTGGATTAAAGCGTGTTTTCTTAGGTTATCTTATTTAGAGTGGAAACTCCCTATTAAGACCTTAAAAAATCAGCCGGTAAAAAGGTCTTAACAGGGAGGTGGACACTTAGTAGTCTGGATATGAAGGGGGACAAAGTTGGTGACAAATTCTTGGGTCACATCTTAGAGGGAGTTTTAATAGGCAAGGTCTTAACTCACTCGGGACGAATGAGCCAGCTCCGGCTCATGGCTCGCACAACCGTTTAGGACGAATGGCCCGGATCCGGCTCATACGAGTTTTGATTTCTGGCGTGTAACCAGCTTTCCGGTGCGAAGTCATAGCCTACTTTCAGTTTTCTTTGTCCTTGCCTCTCTTGAAATCAACCAATCATTGCATAGTTTACATTCAGCTTTGGTTGTAGAGGGGGGTCAAAGATCGGAATGTGAAATTTTCCTTCTTTCTATGTGTTAGCTGTTTTCATCAATAGGAGACAAGCGACGAAGGTATGGAATCTGATATTTTACGATCGATTACTGCATGGTGTTAGTAATCTTATCTGAAAATATCAGTCCATAACTTTTCATAACTTTTTTGTGGTGATGGGTTTTCGAACATAGTCAAATGGCCCATCCTAAACGGTTGTAAGGGGAAACAACTGGCCAGTGCAGAGTGAGTTAATAGGCAAGGTCTTAATAGGGAGATTCTACTGTATGGTTAAATTAACTAATTAAGCCACAACATTGAGAGATCAGATCTGCTGGGTGGGTGGGGTGGATGGGGTGTTAGTTTTTTTTAGGTGAAAGCCAGTCCTGCTCAGCAAATGTTTATTTTACTTTGGAGAATGAAATAAGAACTTGAGAGTAGGCTACAGCAATGAAGTAAAAAATATTAAAAAAAGGAGATGGTTGTGTTGCTATGATAATTTTTTTACTACATGTATTCATACATTTTCGTTGTGTTGTGTTTCAAGCAAGAAATAATTCTGTCGTTTCATTTGAATTGTATCATCAAGAGTTTGGATTGATTAGGAAAAGTATACACTGTCCCAGCTTCTCTCTGGATGTCTTTGCCAACTTTTGATTACAATTATTAAAATTCAAACCATTTTTTTAAAAGCATAAACTGTGTTATAATTTCTTATAGTTTATTAATGACAACAACAACAACAACAGTAACCATACTCTCTCTCTCTCTCTCTTTTGAGTATTGTTCTTTCTTTGTTGTTTTTATTCAGTACATTTTTATTTCTCCATCAACATTCTCTGTGTTTTTGCTAGGAAATTGGTAACGGTGCGTTGAGTTTATATAGTTTTTCTTTTCTTTTTTGTTGTTGTCATAAATATGCTGTTTTCATCAATTTTGAAAAGGATCTTTTAAAAAAAAATGTCGTTACAACTTATATGTTAGTGTTTGAATTAAACAGGTGAATGTATTAGTACAGTGTACTCAGTATTACTATTAGAAATACAAATGTTAGTGCATGTACTCAGAGTGTGCTTTTTCTATCCTTTTCTCAGTTAGTGCTTGCCTTTAATTAAACCTTTTTCGGGGTCTTAGTAATATTATAATTATATTTGTTGTAATTGATACACATGTGCTAGGGGTGTGGTGTTGAGTCAAGTGGGCTGACGCTTACAGAAGCATGGCACAAAATCTAGAAAGCTGTCATATGTCTATGTACGGTAGATACATCTGTTGCATCTCACAATGAAGATTGATTGGAAATTAACATTGGGAGTGTTAAATACAAGCTGAAATGTTTCATATTAGTGTACAATATAATGTACTAGTTACACCCATGCTCCGCACGGGTCCAGAAAAAATATATTTTGAAATGCAAAGAATAGGGCGGAAGTTACGAAACACAGGTTCGGCATTCTTCGTGTTTTCTGAGGTAGATTCGGCAATTTCTGACACAGCTTGGGCGACGCAGACGACACAAAATTTCAAGGAAATTTCATACATTTTGCCTTCAAAAGCAAAATTTTGAACCAGGCATAGCGGAATCGCATCCCAACGCGTTCTTCTGGAACTGTATGGCCAGCAAGAGTCGGACATTTGCGCGGTATCCGAGTTTTTGCGTTCTTTTACACTTCGGGCCTTAGCGTATTATATTATAGATACATACATGCACATCGTGTAGATCCCGCCCATTTGATTTAATAAGCATCCCCACCCTCACAAAAAAGTGTCTTTCTGCTATATTTATTTTATTTTATTGTTTTAGCATTACGGTCATCATGAAGAAGTTATATGCAGTACAGTGCTGTACGATAAGCTGCTATATAATATTTAGACAGTGGAGCAATTATAAAATAGATTTTTTTAAAAACACTTGCTAGAATAAATTGAATAAACTGCTGTGGGATACAGTACTGACCTCGATTCTATAGTCGGAGCACTCACATGTTTTTTTGATAACTAGAATAATTGAAATCTGCTCAGTCACTAATTTAACCACCACATTATCTTATACATGTATTTTTTATCCTATTTTGTTTCAGTTATAGCTTAGCTGTGTGGGTGGTTTTTTTAATAGCTCTGCTCTTTTGTTCTACTTTTGAAGTAAGCTTTAGTTTCCTTTGAATACTGTTTATCTGGTAAAAGCTTTTGTTCTTAATCCACATGCAGATCTGTCTAAGTGTGATAAGGCTGTAAAACCTTTTTTTTTGTTGGGTCGTTTCAAGGTGTAGGACTGACACAAAGTAGAAGCTGCGCTTCTTTGCGTATTTATATGTGTAATAATATCAGAGTTGTTGTTTGTTTTTGTGGGGGGTTTTGTCGATCACTCAAGCAGTTTCCTGTCATATGAGAGCTGATGCATCATGCTGCCATTATGCGCCTAACTAAGAAATAGTTAGGCCCAGCATGTCCGTCTTCAGCTGGAGAAAATCTTTGCAAGAATTTCTAGCACAAAGGCAGGAGAATGGACCAGTAAGACAGAAAGACAAGACTCCCCCCGGTACCCCCACAGGGAGTTGCTTGGTTTGACAGCATTATGTGTTGTTTTTCTTCCTATTGCTGATGTCTATCAATTACCATTGCTTTGTGATATGTAGGATTACGTGGCTTGCCGCTTCCTTGTCATGCAGTTCCTATCTGGAGGATGTCTGCTTGGTGGCCGCACTGAAGTATAAGCAAAACACCTGAAGATGAGAGTAGTGACCTAGTCATGCAGTTATTCCTTGGTCTTTGTACAAACAACTGAAAATCGCTTTACACCATCGGCTTCGAATTGTAGCTAATGTGTCTCAACATAATTATGCCTAACTCTGTTTTTATTGAGGTACGGTATCTTTTCAAAGTTCCAAATGAAGACAGTTAATTTGAAAGTCACAACTCTATTGAATGCTTGTCAGTATTTTTATACATTGGAGATGTGATATGGTTGTGGCTGTGACACTTCACCTGGCACTTTGCTGTAGTGATGAAATCTTGAAAAACAACAGTACAAAGCAGTTATAATGCTTTGCAAATGCAGTTAATTTATCATTTATGATCCTTTCCAAGTAAATGTCTGGACAGTTGTTGTTTTTTGCTTTATTTTACAACATATTAATGATATAGGATTTTATTTTGTTGCTGTCTCTTTTGTGAATTAAAGATAAACAAACATCCTCTTGTAGTAGACAGTTTTATAACACAATAATATGTCTTTGCTGAGAGTTGATTTTGACTTTCCTGCTTTCCTCCATATTCCCCACCAGTATTTATTTTTCTTCGAAGTTAAGTTTTCCACCTTGGTTGTTGTGTTTTTAAGTTGCTGTGATGGTTCTGTGTGAGATTTGGGAAACTTTTTCTTTAGAACTATGAAAAAGGGCTTCACCGCATGCAGACCAAATCTGACCGAACAAGACATAGACGTTTTTGCTTCGGTTGCTGGTTTACAAGACCCATTCCTTTGCGCCCCCCCGCCCCTCCCCCTCCCCCTCCTTTCCATCCCCCCCAGCAGTTAGACTAGAGGATTATCTGTTGCTCACAGTGTATTTCATGTCTTGGCGTTTATTGTTAATACTGCTTTTGGATGTGGCCGATTGCTTGTTTGAACTGACTTCAAACATAACCCCCCCCCCCCCCCCCCCCCCCCGCCCCCGCCCCCCCCCCCCCCCCCCCCCTTTTTGCATCGTTTTTTTTAATTTGTTGTTACTCCAGGGATCATCCCAACAGCCGAAGCACTTGAACACTATGGTACAAATGCACCAGCTAGGGATGAGAACATTGTCTGACCGTTTTTGATTACCCCGCCATGTGGGCAGCCACACTCCGACTTCGGAGGATTTTGGACTGATGATGTTATGCTAGGAGCTTGCCATGGCTAATGACAATCCCCGCATAACTATGCAGAACGTAACAACATTTTGATGTAGCTTTGGTGTTCTAGCTTATGTCAATTGGTCTGATACAGCCTTATGCCAAGGTTTTTTTTAAATTTGAAAAAGCAGAACTTCTGTCATTTTATCATACTAAGTCATATGAAATTTTTCCATGTTGAATAAGTCCACTGGGTTTTTTATATTTTCATTTGTTTTTTGATGTGTGCCTGTATCCAGCTGTGTTTAAATTAAAAAGTGAAAAAAAAAGCAAAGCTATTGAAAATAAAAGGAAAAGAGAAATGTCGCTGATACGTTTGCCAAATGTTCATGTTTGCAAGGTTGATATATTTCTAGCCAAAATACAAGAAATGGTTTAAAAAAAATAAAAATAAAACAAAAAATATTTAAAAAATAAAAAAAGACATCATGCAAAAATTGTATGTATTTGATCATGGTGAAATAAAAATAATAAAGATAATCCGGTGTGTGTGGTTTGTGTCTGTATGTTTGCTGATTTTGGGTTTCATTCCTGCATGCACATTGTCATACATACAAAAGCAGATAATGCTCTTTCTTCATACACATGCACACATGCATGCATGCACAAACACGCACACTCACACGCATGCACTCACACACACACACTCACACACATGCATGCACACACACACACACACACACACACACCTTTCTCTCTCTCTCTCTCTCTCTCGCTCTCTCTCTCTCTCACACACACACACACACTCACACCACACATATACAGATGCGCACACACAAGCACACACAAGCAGGTGTGTGTGCATGCGTGCACACACACACACGACCCTAACTATGTCCAACTTCTTGCGAAGCATGATTTGTTGTCCATTTTTGCTTACTTTTGTTTCCATTTTTAATACATGCAAATGTGTTTCATTGCTTGTGTAATTGTGCTTGTACGAGACCACACTGTAATTTCACATAACGTGATAATAAAGTATTTTTGACTTACACGCGCACACACACACACACACACACACACACACACAATTTTACCTAAAAAATAAAATTAAAACTTGATACATAAGTAAACAAAAAGGAGAGGGTGTGTGCGGTTTGTTTTAAAGGGATCAAATTTCAGGTTCAGGGTCGTTGTTGATGGGCATTCTGTTTTAAGGATTGATAAATGGAATGCAAACTTAGGTATGCTACCCTTTCAAACTCGTCTCTTTATAAAAGCACAGTTTGAGTGCGTGTGTGTGCGCACGCACGTGTGTGTGTGTATATGTGTGTCAGTGTGTATGTGAAGCTCTCCCTCTCTGTGTACTGTAGCCTTGAGGATTTGTTGGCTTTTCAGTTGGGCCATCACAAACATCGATAGCGATATGAAGAACCCTGTGATACGATTGACACACTGTACTGTAGCCTGAAGGATTTGTTAGCTTTTTAGTTGGGCCATCCCAAACATCGATAGCGATATGAAGAACCCTGTGATGCGACTGACACTCTGTACTGTGGCCTTGAGGATTTGTTGGCTTTTTAGTTGGGCCATCCCAAACATCGATAGCTCCGAAATTTGTCTTGTCCATGAGAGTTGCGATGCAGGCTTTCTTGAATAAAGCATTCGCTTACTGTAAACAAATGTCAACATGGTTTTCCAGAGTAACTCAGCAAAGGCCTTCTTAACTATCCAAGGTTATATTAGGTGAGAGTTAGACTTTCTGAAAAAAGCATTTCTTATATGATAGTATCACAAAATCAACTTTAATATGCCTAATACTGAACATTTATCTAGCGCTTTACTCCCTTTGCAGGGAGCTCAAGGCGCTTTACATGGACATTAAAACACAAATAAACTAACATTATACACATGACTCACTAAAATCAAATCAAATATACATAAAATAACAGTATTTAACCAAAGCTCTGTTCATAACCACAAAATTTGAAGCAATATTACAATATAAGAAGAAGAAAAAAATTGCTAGGGAAATCAAAGTTCATGAGCTACGTTATCTCGCAAACACACACTAACAGAGACGCACACGCACGCGCGCGCGCACACACACACACACATACACACACACACACACACACACACACACACACACACACACACACACACACACACACACACACACACACATCTTGACCTTTACCAAAAACTTGGAAGAGGAATAGAAAGATGAGTAAAGGAAGAAGTGGATTGGGTGGGGGAAAGAATGAGAAAAGTAGCGACCTGAACAAGCCGGGGTGTAGCTGCGAATTGGGATTCGGAATGAGCGGCGTGGGAGCAACGCCACTGTACGGCCCAGAAAATGGGACAGCACAAACAAACAAAAAAGAAGAAAAGCAAGAAACAAGAACAAGCAGAAGATGAGAAAGAAGGAAGTGGGAAAAAAGCGAGAGGAGAAACGATAACAAGAGGAAAAGGAAGAGAATGGGGAAAAAAAGAAAAGAAAACAAGAACAAGAGCAGCAACAGTTTAACAACAGTAGGGAAAATAACAACAGCAATGGAAGAGAGAGAGAGAGGGGGGGGGAGAGAGAGAGACAGGGAGAGGGGAGAGAGAGAGGGAGAGACAGAGAGGGAGGGAGAGAGAGACAGAGAGAGAGAGAGGGGAGAGAGAGAGACAGAGAGAGGGGGGAGGGAGAGAGAGAGAGAGAGAGGAGGGGGGAGAGAGAGAGAGAGAGGGGGGAGAGAGAGGGAGGGATAGAGAGACAGAGAGAGGGGGGAGGGAGAGAGAGAATGGAGGGAGAGAGAGAGAGAGAGGGAGGGAGAGAGATAGAGAATGGAGGGAGAGAGAGAGAGAGAGAGGGAGAGACAGAGGGAGGGAGAGAGAGACAGAGAGAGGGAGAGAGGGCCAGAGAGACAGAGAGAGTGAGAGAGAGAGTAGAGAGTAAAAGTTGAACAAAAAGGTGACTGACAAACACACCAGGCCTTTTTGTTTTGCTCTGGTCCTGTAGTCACGAGCGCGTCTAAAACACTTAATCCGGGATGTACAATGTAAATTAGACTAACTTGCCAATCGTGGCATATCAGTGGGTGTATTTTCTTCCTTTAATTTGTTGATAATTTGTTTTTCTATCAATACTCTTTGTGTGTATGTGTATTTCCCTTGAGATCATGCAACATGTAAATACATGTAACTTGGTCAATTAATCACCAAACACCCCCCTTTGAGAGCACGCAGTTTCGATTGTAATTTCTTTTTCAACAACATCCTTTAAGGGGGGTGAATATAAATGTTTGTACACGTTCATTTGGGAGGAGTGTTTGAATTCTTAGTAAAAAGTGTTTTTAATTTGGAAAAATTTGATAGAATAAAAATATTGCCCTCTGGTTTTTACGCCCAAAATCAAGGTGTCTTGTGTGTATTGAATGCCGTCTGTAAGATGGCGTGTACGTATCTGTGTATATGATCTTGTTTGTATGTATGCGTGTGTACGTGAACCTTTGTATAAGTGAACTGGTTTGGTTGTATGTGTCACGGTTTGTGTGTGTGTGTTTGTATATGTGTGTAAGCGTTTACGGGGTTGTTCTGCCAACAAACAGCTGCCTTGTGCTTGTTATCCTGGAAAAAATTGGAGTTTTTAAGTGAAATTTAGGATAAATTAAATTTAAAAAATATAACTTTATTCTGCATCGCCTGTGTGGTGGTTACCACTCAGGCCTGCTTTAGTTTAGTGTATTGAGGTTTACACGTGCCAGTTAGGGTTTTACTGTGTGCGTGCACGAATAAGCGTGCTGTGGGTTTTTTTTGGGGGTGAGTGAGTTCACTTCACGATTGCGTTAGTCATAAACACTGTTTCTTTTTGAATGTACAGTAGCAGGAAAATCAGTCGAGCTTCGACAGCGCAGCGAGGAGCAAGTCTCAAATGGCAGCAATTATCACACTTATGCATCTACGTTCACCCACACACACAGACACTGACACACACTGTAACAAGGGCATCGCCGAGCGGCAGCAACGCATTGTGACAATGCAAACCCGGCCAGAGTTATGTCCTGCCCCCCCCCCCCCCCCCAATAAACACACCACTTTCCACCCTTACAGAACGCATAAAATACATAGCCCAAAATTTGAAGCGATTCTGTTCAGTAGTTCACGAGATACAGCTGAACTTTTATACAAACTTCCTTGCACCGAGTGATGTCCTCTCCCACCACACAAAATTTTAAGCGATTCTGTTCACTAGTTCACGAAATAAAGCTGGGGGGAAATTACGGTAAAGGTCGCACAGCGAGAATGTAATACTCGGATCCGAGAGAAATCATGAATTATGTCTCTTTATTAGTCTTGCATGTGGGTACATGCACGCGCGTGCGCGCACGCGCACACACACACACACACACACACACACACGCACGCACGCAAACACACGCGCATACACGCACACACACACATACACACACACACACACACACACACACACACACACACACACACACACACACACACACACACACACACACACACACACACACACACACACACACACACACACACACACACACACACACACACACACACACACACACACACACACACACACACACACACACACACACACACACACACACACACACACACGTGTGTGTGTGTGTGTGTGTGTGTGTGTGTGTGTGTGTGTGTGTGTGTGTGTGTGTGTGTGTGTGTGTGTGTGTGTGTGTGTGTGTGTGTGTGTGTGTGTGTGTGTGTGTGTGTGTGTGAGAGAGAGAGAGAGAGAGAGAGAGAGAGAGAGAGAGAGAGAGAGAGAGAGAGAGAGAGAGAGAGAGAGAGAGAGAGAGAGAGAGAGAGACAGACGGAGAGAGAGAGAGACAGAGAGAGAGAGATGTCACTATTATTGTCTTTATTAAAGTGCACATGTGTGTGGGAGAGAGGCCAGAGTTAATGTATGTATGTCTTTGTTAAAGAGGTTGTATGAGAGACGTCGCTGTTATTGACTTTATTAAAATGTGTGTATGAGAGAAGTTTAAAACAAATCATTGTACGAAACGTAACACTTCTTTGCTTTCCCAAAGCAATACATATTTTGCCGATTTACATTGCATGGTCAGTATATTATCAATACTTTTAATAAAATAAAACTCTCCAGATGAGTATGAACAAATCATCATCATCATCATCATCATCATCATCATCATCATCATCATCATCATCATAACCGCCATCATCCTCATCATCGCCGTCATCATCATCAACAACATCAGCAGCAGCAACGACAACACACAAATAATGCCGAATTTTGTCAGTTATTTACAAGGTTTTGTTGTTGTTTTTTGTGTTTTTTTACTAAAGATCTGTGAGAAAACTAAAACGTACAACATGCACCATTGCCACGACACTGATTTTTTTTTTTTTTTAACGACACTCACTATGTCACAGTGGTCAATTATGAAAATCTTCGCTATTATGGGCTTAGCAGTTCAGATTGGGGAAACAAAAATATGTTTTTGATTATTAGTTGCGGTATTTGAGGACAGTGATACAAAGCTAGTACAGTTCATGGAACACCATGGACAAGAATGCAACATTTTCAGTACAGTTGGTTTAGAAGTTTTAGGCTTGGAAGATAGGAAATCGCTTTTGTTCATCAGAGAGAGAGAGAGAGAGAGAGAGAGAGAGAGAGAGAGAGAGAGAGAGAGAGAGAGAGAGAGAGAGAGAGAGAGAGAGAGAGAGAGAGAGAGAGAGAGAGAGAGAGAGAGAGAGAGAGAGAGAGAGAGAGAGAGAGAGAGAGAGAGAGAGAGAGAGAGAGAGAGAGAGTAACAATGACAACAATAATAATAATAATAAACGGACACTTATATAGCGCTTTTCACTGAGCACAAATGAACAAATGACTTTACCTTTACCCAAATGACAATGACAATTGCTTTATTTATTAAGGCCTTTGCCCCTCATGAAGGGGGAGAGAGAGAGAGCCAGAGAGAGAGAGAGAGAGAGAGAGAGAGAGAGAGAGAGAGAGAGAGAGAGAGAGAGAGAGAGAGAGAGAGAGAGAGAGAGAGAGAGAGAGAGGAGGGAGGGGGGGAGGGGGGGGGGGGGGGGGGGGGGACGCACAAGGCCTCGTTCTTGTTCTAAAGGACACCCGTGTTTATGAGACTGGAGTACCTAAAACAGTGGTTTCCCTTTGCTGCTTTGGATTAATGCCAGTGTTGAGCTATATAGGCCTATCTATAAGCCGTGTCTAAGTCAATCACTCTGTGAGTCCGTGTTGTGGTGGAATGTCTTTTGCTGCATAATGTCATGTCCTGTGCATGGTCAGGAAGTTACGAGTGATCTGCTGTGCCATTTGTAAGTATTTGAAATCATATAATTATGTGCTGGATACCTGGATTTATACCTATACCTGGATTAAAAAACCCACACACACTCAATTAGGGGCTGGTTGATTTTGGTCCCTTTTATTTGACACAAACGTTTCTGGCTATAAGCCCGTCGTATAGTCAGAAACGTTTATAGACAGAAACGTTTGTGTTATTTCAAATAAAAGGAACCAAAATCAACCAGCCCAGAGTGGGTTTTTTGTGTGTGTGTGTGTGTGTGTGTGTGTGTGTGTGTGTGTGTGTGTGTGTGTGTGTGTGTGTGTGTGTGTGTTGTGTGTGTGTGTTTACTGGTCCTACTGGTCCTAGTGGTCATTTATATCCTCAAGTATACCTGGATACCTAATAAAAGTTCATAATCAAAGAAGGGGACGTTATGTAGGCCGTGAGGCCTACGCTATGAAAAAGCCTGTAACAAGAGTTTAGTGAATCCCTTAATTCCCATCACTGTTAGATGGCCAAAAATTGTAAAAAAAACCATGTGCAGGCTTTGATTATTCATTGGATGTCACAAATCTTAACCGCCTTTACCAAAGAATACTCAAGTCGTGAAAATAACTGGTTAATATTTTCTTTATGTTGTGGGTGGAAAAGTGGCACAACGTTAATTGTCCTCTGCTTCATATTGAACTTAAAACAAAAGTAGGAACAGGCTTAGGTGCAATGCGCATGCGTGATGATGAATAATTGATGTAATTTAGAAAGACACAGCTTCACTATGAGCCAGCGAAAAAGGCGAAAGAAACCAGATTCCTCGGCTTTGGTACGTGTACTAGAACACTATCAAACTTAAGAGAAAGGTTGTTTGTTGGTGTAGATTCTGTAATTCAGAAATGTGTTGTTGTTACCGGCATGTTGAAACCTGTATTTTCTTTGCCGCGTTGCTCGCACTCGCTGGATAGACAAGAACCTAGCTAGTAGCTAGTTCGTAAAGCCAGTTTAGTAAAGGCCCGTGTTTCATCGCGTATTCTTTTTATTCTTGCATCCTTTGTTCATTCTGTTTTCTCGCAATGTTATATTGAGCATTTCCTTTCTAATATATGATTTGATTTGAGCTGATCGTTGTGTTCCGATTCATGATAAATTAAATATATGTAAAAAGTTTGAACAAAACAAAAAATAAGAAAGCTTTCCTAGCGACGGGAGTAAGGGGGGTAATTCTAACAGAGCATCGGCCGGAAAGAAACAGAGAAGTGTGAGAAGCAACAACAACGATGCTACAAAGGTGCAGGCTTTCAAAGTTAAATTCATTCAAAAATATTATAGACAAGTTTTTCCAAAACAAAATGTATTCAGTTAATATACAGATTTAAAGGAATAAAACACAGATGCCTTAGTAGTCATCAGTGAATGAAGCCAAACCAAATAAAAATCAAAAACATTTAGAGGGCAAAAAAGGCTAAACAAAATAGCCTATACTATAGTGCCATTTATCATTTTATGCTATGCTAGTATGCTATGTAGACAGTAAGCTATCTGCAGTCTGGACTCCAGTTACTTTAAGCAATTTCATTGGATAACGGCAACGTCAAGCGGCCATTTTGTCTTGACTTTTTGTTTTCATTTCTCTAACCCCAACCCTAACCCTATCCCTTTCCCGGGCGTTATATCCTAACCCTATCCTATCCCTGTCTAACCCTATCCCGACCTGCAGAAAGGGATAGGAGTAGCAGTGAGGGTAAAGGTAAAGATGTGCCCCCCCCCCCCCCCCCCTGCATTTCTCGGTTAATTGTATTTTTCCGTTTTTGCCTTTCTTACCTGTAGTTACCATACATAAAGCTGTACTTTAGGAATTTTTGTAGCTAATAACCTTTTTGGAATACTAACCCTAGCCCTAACCCTAGCCCTAAGCCTAACCCTACCCCCCACTATGTACTGCAGTACACCGCGATTTGTCACAGTTGTGGTTCGTTGCGTTTTCCCGTCTTATAGGGTGGGGGGTAGGGTTAGGGTTAGGGCTAGGGTTAGGGATAGGATTAGTATTCCAAAAAGGTTATTAGCTAAAAATGTTCCTAAAATACAGCTTTATGTATGGTAAGAAAGGCAAAAACGGAAAAATACAATTAACCGAGAAATGTAGGGGGGGGGGGGGGGGGGGGGGGCACATCTTGACCTTTACCGCAGTGAGTTCAAAACTTGAAAAAAAAAAATCATTGGCGTCCAGACTGCAGATAGCTTTCTGTAGATCTACTGTATGATGCATTTGAAATGGCATCTTGCTTTCCTTAGTAGACTTACGAATATTTTGTATCTACTGTAACATAAGTACATATTAAGCAACGTGTGTGTGTTCACATAGCACGCATCCTGTGCGCTATTAATGGTCTGAATGAAGACTGGTGAGTGCGGGGCAGGATAAGCATCCCCAACTAGAAGAAGAAGTGTGTGTGTATAGTATGTATAGTATAGTTTTGCAGCATATTTATAGGCCGCGAGGAGTGTTGCTGATCTTTTGATCAGGAAACTTAACCAGCCTAACTTTGGGATACAGTCTTTTGATTGCTCTTATTTCTATGACTGTTCACACGGGCGGTGTGCAGCAGACACACTGGCTGTGGCGCGCAGCGGGTGACTCACGTTGCTACAGTATATAGTCCTCGAGGACCTTGTCTGTTCTGATCTTGAAATGTGTGTGTGTGTGACACTCTGTGTGTGTGTGTGTGTGTGTGTGACACTCTGTGTGTGTGTGAGAGAGAGAGAGAGAGAGAGAGAGAGAGAGAGAGAGACTGTGTGTGTGTGTGTGTGTGATTACATATCAATAAAGCCATTCTTTCAACCTCTTTCAGGAGCAGATTGGGCCTGCTCTGATCCCTGCCGTCTCGCTAACGGCTGTGCCAGGCACTCCCAGTCCCAGACCTCCCCCCGGCCAGCCTCTGAGGGCGGCTTCAGGGGTGTTCCACCGTTCTTTCCCTGTCGGTGCGCACGGCGCCAGAGAGGACGGAAAAATGCAGCAGGGGCAGGGTGGGGACGATGGGGCCTTCAGCGACCCGGAGAGCAGTCTGTTCGACTACCAGCTGATGGAGGATGCTGGGTGAGCACTGTTAACTCACTCGGTACTGGCCAGTTGTTTCCCCTTGCAACCGTTCAGGACAGGCTGTTTGGCTAGGTTTTAAATCACATCACCACAAAAAAGTTATGGAATGTTATGGATTGATATTTTCAGATAAAATTACTAACACCATGCATTAAACAATCGTAAAATATGAGATTCCATGCCTTCGTCGTTTGTCTCCAATTGACGAAAACACGTAACACAGAAAGAAGGAAATTTTACAATCCTGTCTTTGACCCCCCTCTACAATCAAACGTGACTGTAAACTCTGCAATGATTGGTTGATTTCAAGAGAGCCAATGTCAAAGCAAACTGAAAGCAGGGTATTTCATCGAACTTGAAAGCTGGTTGCACACCAGAATTCTAAAGCTCTTGAAAACGGTCATGAGCCGGATCCGGCTCATTCGTCCTAAACGGTTGTGCGAGCGATGAGCCGGATCCGGCTCATTCGTCCCGAGTGAGTTAATTCGTACGCACAGATGTCGTCTATGACGTTCAAATCTGCCGTCTGACGCATTGGATTTCAGGCCAGTGCGCCACTAAGCGTAGTACATTTTGACCTGATACACAATTTTTGAGAACATTCTTTAAAAAACTATTACAACAGACCCTCTGAAATATCCAGGTGACCCTCTAATAATCTAAGAAGCATATTTTATGCGCTGATTCTGATCCTCTGATTACGAAAATTAAATTAACACTGGTGAGGGAATCCACAACAACATAGATTTTTCTTCTTCTTCTTCTTCTTCTTCTGCGTTCCCAGGCCATATGGCCATAATGGTAAGATATGTACATGTGTCCGGTTTTCAGTTTTCACTGGTCTCCCCGCTGCGTACAGCTGACATCGCAGGAGCTCAAAGGAGAAAAATTATTTGGAAGATTTTTTTGAGAAAAGGCAGGAGACTGGACCAATTAAACAGAAAGATAGCAGATGACAGAGAGCGAAGGGAAAAGGCAGAGTCAAAGAGAGTGGCAGATTAGAGGAAGTTACAAGCACAGAACTTCCAGAAGGTGGGGGAACTATTTTTACGAAAGACCCCCGGTATCCCCAACATGGATAAGATAGATTGTTGTACCTGCAGTTCTCTATTGTATCATAAAAAGGGTATGATAATGTGAGGGTGTCGCGATAAATAAGTACCTGTCATGAAATATCTACCTCGCATACGAACTATAACCATCTAACCCTAACCCTATCCCTAACCACGGAAAGAACCAAGAAATAGAGCAGGAGGGTGTAAATCTACATATTTGCCGAGAAATCGATGTACAAAGCCATGCACTTAGTTTCGTACAATTCACAATGGCAGACAAACAAATGATTCTGATTGGCTAGGGGCAGCTAGGGGTACTTATTTGATAGAGGTAGGATATCATCTTCACATTGGGAGTGAGGAGTTGTGCGTTTCGTTTTCTTTTGACAATGTGTATGTATTCACGCGTGCGCGTGTGTGTGCATAAGTGTCTGTGTGTGTGTGTGTGTGTGTGTGTGTGTGTATGCCTGTTGAGAATGAGCAAAACAACTGTATGAACTGCCATAATCAAACCAGCTTACCTTGGTGTGTGTGTGTGTGTGTTACCTGCCCAGGTATTCCACTGTGGGGTTTGGAACCTGGCCCAACCAGCAGAGAAGGACCCGCGGAGACCGAGACAGGATTGCCACTCCTCCCTTCATCAGGAACGCGGGAACGGTGGGCCGCTTGACGCGGGGAGGTGAGGGGTTTGAGTGTATAGTACGTAAGGAAAGAGAAATCGTGGGCTGAAAACGTCACTTGTTTCTGTTGTTTCTTTAACCCTTTCGCCGCCAGCCATTTTTCAGCAAAAAATTTCCATTAAACTTACCTGGGCTGAGAAAAAATTATATCTGTAATATTTGGGATTCCTCTGTGATATATTTAAAGTAAGGCCTAAAATGAAGAGAACAGGGTCTTTGCATAACAGACCCTGATTTGATGCCTTTTAGTGACATGGGTGTTAAATCATTGTGGTGCAAAAATGCGACGTTGGTGGTGAAAGGGTTAACCACAGAGAAAGAAGGGGTATTTCGTATGTTGTTTCTATGCCAGATATATGGCACTGATATATGACAGGTGTATACTTCCATGTATTTAAAATGTACTATCTTATTTGTATTACTAATTTTAAGTAAATCCTTTGGCTGAGAGTGGGGATACACCTGGGCAAGATATCTACACTGCAAACAAATTCCTCTGAAATAGCAGCTGCCTCCTCTGCTCTGGAAGTTATGGTTGAATATGACAGCTGGCATACCGGTTAGGTACTTTACATTAAATGCCTTGGTATGGTAGTTAAATCTCCCTCATCAATAAATATATAAAAAAGCAGCAAAAAAGAAGCACTCTATGAACATGTAAAGGACATTGATTTTGAAGCTTCATGGTGGCATTAATTATTATTTCATAAAGTTAAGAACACATTTGTGAAAATGACAACAAACTGATTAAAAAAAATTATAGAAAAAGAATCTGAAAAAGTACCTCTCCAAAAAAACACAAGAAAAAAACCCTGTATCCACATAAGACCTACTTCTCTGAGACATTGCTCTTCTTTGTAAGTATTAAAATACCTCCATATTACAGCTCACTCCCACTTAGACCTTATTTTGAATGATGTTTTAAAGGTCTCAATAGGGAGGTTCCACTGTAACATGTATTTTACAGAATGTTGTTTATATGACCAAGTAGTTTTGTTTATGTAGCAGGCATGTATCATGAATGTGTATGACAGGCGTGTGTGGTTGGTGTTTTACAGGTGACGTGTATCAGGACGCACTGGACTCGGATGATGAAGGTCCCAGTGAGTTTGATCTCTACCCTTCCTCTTTAAGGGGAAAAAGTCCACGTAGAAAGGTCTGTACTGTGTGTGCAGTCTCAACATATTTTCAACTTTCAAACCACTACCATATTTCACGGACTTTAACTATTTCGCCGCCAGCCATTTTTCAGCCAAAAGATACCATTAAACTTAACTGGATAGAGAGAAAAAAAATCTGCAATGTTGTGAATTCCTCTGTGACATGTATAACATTAGGCCTATCCTTTCCTCCCAAATTTAAGAAAATAGGGTCTTCGGATAACAGGCCTTGATTTGATACCTTTGAGTGACATGGGTGTTAAACCATTGTGGTGCATATATGCGACATTGGCGATGAAAGGGTTAAGGCACGCAGTATTATAAAGCGCACCCCCCCTATTTTCACATTAAACTCAGATTTTCTTTTTATGATTTCCTACCTTCTTCTTCTTCTGCGTTCCCGGGCCATAAGGCCACAATGGGTACGTATGTGTCCGTTTTCCAGTTTTCACTGGTGTCCTCGCTGCATTCCGCCGACACATTCCGATTTCAGAGAGGGTTTCCTGCCATATTGTTATTCACATTGCAAAGTGCAGAGGTTTCAGTCTGGGGGAAAGAATGTATCGCTTATTAGTCCGTGAAATATGGTAACTAATCACTTAATTGAAATTAGCATGGAGATGCTTGTGATTTATTTCATTGTGGTGAGGTACCTTTGATTACACAGTAGCTGTTTTAGTTTGTAGCAAGAATCCTTTTGAATGGAATAACATTACAGATTGCATTTGAACATTTTATAACTAGTTGAGGAAAAACTGGTTGGTGTATGTGAGTTTCTAAACTTTTATGATCAGCATCATTGTTTAACTCATTGGCATCGCAACGATTTTGAATTATTAAAAAAAACACCTCACAAATCACTCCAGCCATATACACAAACAAAACATACATAAACAAAAGGAGAAATGAAAGAAGATTACAGGTTTTTACTTCAGGTTTAGACATAAGGAAGTGGTAGATCAGACTTTAATATATAGACTTCATATAGAAAAACTCCACACAAAGTGGTTTCCCCACAACAAGCCACTACAAAAGCAAAGTCAGAAGCAAAATTGTGGTATAAGGGAGCGAAGCGAGTTTAGAAGTCACCAATGTATATGTGCACACAGATTTACTTCCCTTGAAGCAAATGCATCAAATTGACAGCTATCTATTAATTCCGCACATATATGGCTGGAACGACTTGAATGAGTTAAGGTTGTGAAAATCGCAATCTGGCTCATAGTGGTCATCATGACTATAAATTAGTGTAAATGATGTGAAAGGAGGGATGAACAAAACATGGAATCTGTGTTCCAATAAAGGATTTTGCTTTGTGCATGATTTCAGGGGGAGGATGCAGCATCCCTTGACCGCACACAGAGAGATGTGCGTGAAGCCATGCAGGCTGTTCACGACATGCCGATTGAGGACACAGTAAGTCAGACATGTAAGAAATGATCAGAATGATAAAGAAAACATAAAGGATGATTTACCCCCAAAAAACATTGTGTGTGTGTGAGAAATATGATAAAGAAAACATCCAGAACAATTTACCACAAAAAAAGCATTGTGCTTGCGAGAGATGATGAAATGATAAGGAAGTATTTAAGATCTTCTTCTTCTGAGTTCCCAGGCCATATGGCCATAATGGGTAAGGTACATCTGTGTCTGGTTTTCAGTTTTCACTGGTCTCCCCACTGCGTACAGCCGACACATTCCGATTTCGGAGGAGCTCAAAGGAAAGAATTATTTCTGAAGATTTTTATGAAAAAAGGCAGGAGAATGGGCCAATAAGTCAAAAAGATAGTAGATGATAGAAAGCGAAGGGAAAAGGCAGAGTCAAAGAGAGTGGCAGATTAGGGGAAGTTACAAGCACAGAACTTCCAGAAGGTGGGGGGACTATTTTTATGAAAGACCCGCCGGTATCCCCACGGGGAAAGTATTTAGGATGATTTATTTGTTCAGTGTTGTGCAATGAGAGAAGCATAACAAAACAGTTCTTTCACTGAGAAGACCATGTCTTTTACTTTTAGACTCTTGAAGTGAGCATAAACTGGCTTTTATCAGTATTTGTGTGTGTGTGTGTGTTCAGATGACGAAGTTAGCTGCCAGCAGACCTATGTCGTCCAGTTACCCTGGGTCATCCAGTGGTCGAGGCACGCTGAGGAAAGGTAGTTCGAATCTCCTTTGATGTAGCTTGGTCCTCTTCATGTGCACAATATTTACTGTCTACCATGATATCTGTTGTTGCTGATTATGATCATTATTATTTTGAGTGTGTATGTTCCGTAATTTGATTTTCTATAGTTGCACTAGAATAGACAGGTCGACTCTCGACCTTTTAAGTTTTGAAAGGCCAGCTGCCTTTTTCACGGCTTGAAAAGTGCTTAAGAAAAGAGCAGACCAATGCTTTTTGGAAATTTTTCAGATTCCAGATTTATTGATTTTTATTTTTGTTCTCAGTGTAGCAAAATTCAAAATTGTTCTCCTTTGAAAATGTTGAGAAAAAGAATTACACAAAGAAAAGTCTGCACAAAACCTAACTTTCATTCTTGAATGAATTAGTTGTCGAAGATATTGTTTGTGTGTGGTTTTATTTATGCATGTGCATCACAGAGCATACACATGCATGCGTGCGTGATTTAAACATGGATTGATGTGTGTTTATTGCATAACTACATTTCATTACTGCATGCTCTGTGTGTGTCTGATTTTGATGTGTTTCAATGTGTTTTGAGCACCCACATTTTACTTTGGGCAAAGTTGTATTTTAAACACCCCCCTCATGTTTACAACTCTCAATCTCAAAGTCTGGTTCTTTCACTGTTTCAGATTCAGTGCAATGTTAGGCTGATCATAACCCTATTCCTTATAAGAGAATAGCAACATGTTGCTTCTTCTTCTTCTTCTTCGATCGCTCTGACAGTTTCCTGTCAATTATGAGCGCAGATGCATCATGCTGCCGTTATGCCTCTAAGTAAGAAATAATTAGGCCCAGCCTACCTCGGCTGGAGGAAATCTTTTTGAAAGTGTTTATGAAAAAAGGCAGGAGAATGGACCGGGTAAGGCAGAAAGATAGTAGATGACAGAAAGCAAAGGGAAAAGGCAGAGTCAAAGAGAGACACAGATTAGAGGAAGTTACAAGCACAGAACTTCCAGAAGGAGGGGGAACTATTTATGCCACCAAAAAAAATATCCCCAAGGGGGGGAAATGTTGCGTCTCAGTGAAAGTTTTCAATGCAATAATTTGAGGGTGTGTGTGTTAAATACAACTTTGCCTTATTCTTTTTCACATTTTATTAACTTAAACATAGTTTTCTTAGATGAGTGCATATTTACTCATTTGTTTCAATTCATCCCTTTTAGGTGTGTTTTTCTTTCCCCCATTCCTTGTTCAGTTTTGAAGTGTTTTTGTTGTGTGTGACATAACACCTTATAATCACTCCCTGACTTGTTTGGATATTTTTGTTGTTGTTTATACTGCCTTTGTAACGATGATCTTGACGTTTAGGATCACAATCGAACCCCACCTAATGGACACCCTGGTAGTGCGAACCTGGGTACAGGGGATTTTTCCTCACTTTACACTAGGCCTTAAACGGTCTGAACATGGAGTCTTTCGAATGAGACGATAAACCGAGGTCCCGTGTGCCCATGCACTTAGCACACGTGAAACCCAGTGGCAACGAAAAAGTTGTCATTAATCATTTTGGTCAAAATCTAACACCCTCCACCCCCACGCCCTCCCTTTCTTCCTCATCAGTCACACAAAAATCGCATGTCCCAAAAAAAAAAGGGTGGCGCACTTCTGGCTGCGACGCGCTCTTCAGGTGGGAGCAACCCGCATTTCACAGAGGCGCCTCTGTGACCATAAAATACCCTAATAATAATAATTTAAAAAATTGTCCAGTGTAACAACCTCCTCCCAATAGGGCATGTGCCGCGTGCCGGTGACCTTCAAATTCACCGAGTTGAAATTAGGGGGTTGAATTACAAAGGTCACGGGAATTTGGGCAAAACAAGCGTTGGCAATTTAGTAGTCTAGCATAGAGTACGAACACTCGTGGCAAATGCCTTATTACAGACAGTTTTGCCTTATCAGTTGGGTGGTCGGAACACTGAAGGTCTGACTATTTGTGTGAGATAATAATGACATTGTTGTATAAGATTACGATGCCCCTGGATTGCGATGACACTAATACACACAGGATTACTATCATAGTGGTTTGTTTGGTCTGTGGTGGCTCTGTGTATGAAGAAGTCAGTACAGTGGATGGTGATGACGATAATGATGACGACGACGATGATGATGATGATGATGATGACAAGAGCGATGGAGCCACACCAATAGCTGTTGTGGAACGCATGTCCAAGACAGCGGTCGAGGCGCGAAAAGCGCAGGCTCTCCTCGATTTGAGACAAGACATGGCTTCGTCGACCCCTCCCCCAGGTGGTTATTATGAGCAGTAGATTGTTCGTGTGTTGGCTACGTCAGTATGTGGTGGGTTAGCTTTTCGCTGGGACTATTTATCAAGACAGTTATTGTTCTGATGACGGAGTGTGTAATTATCATAATGGTAGCATAGACTATTGTCAAAATGATAATCATTATGATACTGTTATGATATTGTGTAGATGTTCCCCTGTGATTTTGTTACTTTTATTTTTTTTTAAACCTTGATGTGTTTAATGTGTGTTTCTCGTTTTGTGTTTTTGGGTGCTAAAATCTAATTCAATTCATTGCTGTGAGCACTGCTTTATTTGTGTGTGTACCTTTCTTAGTCGTTGTGGCTGTAATCACTTTAGGCCCATTGCACACTTCTTTTTTCTTCTTCTTCTTCTTTTTCTTCTTCTTCTTCTTCTCGACTTCATATTTTAAATCTTTTATGTGAGCAGTGCGTTGTGAAAGTCTCCTTCTTTTTGTGTGTCTTCATATTTGAGACTTTATGTTGTGAAAGTCTCTTAATTAGATTATGTATATAATGTCTGGGTATGTGTCCACACCTGTTTATGTATAGGATTAGGAGAGACTTGTGTCTAGCCAATGTGCTGTACCCATTCTTTCTGTGTTAGATGCTGTGTACATTACACACAGAAACCTCATGCACTTACTTGAGAATATAAATGACCACTGGTCCGCAAATATGTACAAGAAAGTAAGAAAAATAAGCACATGTGTTTCTGCATGCGCTTATCTCATCTGCTCGTTTCTTAATTTATTTTACTTGTTTGCAAATAACCAAATAAGTATTTCTTACTTTCTTTTACTTATTTGCAGATAAGCATATGAGGTTTTTACATGTAATGTGCACAGACCCTCAGAGTGTGCTTTGAAGCCTTAGAATATGAGCGTGAGCTTTGATTTTCATCTTCAGCGGTTGCCATATTACAAAAAATGAGTTGCTTATTACTGTTTAATGATTATTTTTCATTTTAACACTTCCAGCACCATGGGCGAATACAATCGCCCAGTACATCACACTTCACTCCCACCAAATGCAAAGACATTCACTGCCAAGTACCCTGCCATGTATTTGTCTATTTTTAGAGCTTACGTCAATAATTTTAAAAAAATCAGTTAAAGCAACGCATGCGCACTCGAAAAAATAGTTACTCCCCTCTTGTCGGTTGAGATGCAACGGACAACCAACAACGTAAAAAAAATACATGGCGCTAGAATAAGTAAAGCTGCAAAGTGCAAGTTTCTGTTTGATTTGCCTTTAACCCTTTCACCGCCAATGTCGCATTAATGCACCACACTGGTTGAACACCCATGTCACTAAAAGGCATCAAACCAGGGTCTGTTATCCAAAGACCCTATTTTCTTAATTCTGGGAGGTAAGAATAGGCCTAATGTTATACATGTCACAGGGGAATTCTTAATATTGCAGATACATTTTTTCTCTACCCAGTTAAGCTTAATGGTATTTTTGGGCTGAAAATGGCTGGCGGCGAAAGGGTTAAGATGAAGGATGTCTACCTTTGGGTTAAACGCTTAAGCAAAACAATCCTGTTCCCGTTGTGGTCTTAGTCATGTGTGTTCTCATGTTCAGACTACTTTCGTGTATCTGATGATATGTGCTAGTGTGTGTAATTGTCTGTCGTTTCTGTTGTTGTCGTTGATGATTCTCTGTCACTTTTTCTATTGGACACTTTAGCTGTTAGCTGAAATGTTATAGGGTATTTATGTGTTGAATTTTTTTCTATTTTAACATCATGTCATGCGCAATGTTTTCATGCCTATCTGGAGTTTTATGTGAAGATGATCTACAGTTTGCCACAAAATACAGAAAAAATACATTTCTATGTTATTCTGCTGCAGTAAAAATTTAAGACGACTTAAAAAAATCACTTAGATTAAACAAAATCTGTTTGGCATGACTTTGCCTCAGATATGGTAATATAAATTGTTAACAAAAAAACTAAAATGGTTCCAGAAAAAGATCAGTTTGGCTAACATTTTGGAAACTAATGTTTCATGTTGGGAATAGTTTGTTTACCTACATTTTTCGGACTTTAAGGCGCACCCCCCAAGTTTTACACAACATTTAGATATTTTCTTACTAATTTATTAGTTATGTTATGAGGCGTACAGGTCTTAGTCTGGGGGGGGGGGGAAAGTTGCCTTATTGTCCGTCAAAATAACAAATAGTTATATCTCATATTATGTGGTCAAATATATTTCAATTAAAAATTAAATATAGATTGGTATCTTTTACTTTCTTATGTTTTGACCCTCTCGTTTACTCTTACCTTTTTGTTTTATCTCCTGTTTTGAAAATTTCATTAAGATTAGTATTTTTTTTACGTTTTGACTCACCCATTTACTCCTCCCCTCTCTCTCTCTCTCTCTCTCTCTCTCTCTCTCTCTCTCTCTCTCTCTCTCTCTCTCTCTCTCTCTCTCTCTCTCTCTCTCTCTCTCTCTCTCTCTCTCTCTCTCTCTCTCTCTCTCTCTCTCTCTCTCTCTCTCTCTCTCTCTCCCCCCCCTCACCATATTTGAAATATTACCTATGGATATTGCTATTAGACCCTATGGATCGGGGTATTAGACCCACTACGTTTATTAATTATTATTATGATGATTACTGTTGTTGTTTTTTGGAACCCATTTAATGCTGTACATACTATTCTGTTTTGAACAACCCCCCGTAAGTATATTATGTATCTCTCGACTGGTATACATGTAATTACTGTGCATCTCTGTGCATATTTCTGTATATAACTGTATTAAATTATCAGGCACACTTTTCATGTAGGTTTGTTCATTTGTTTGCTTGCTTGTTTTGTTTGCTTTATTATTATCATTCTGGTTTGTATAAGGGTCCAAGGCCTATGTACATTAAACTATTTGAATCTCTCTCTCTCTCTCTCTCTCTCTCTCTCTCTCTCTCTCTCTCTCTCTCTCTCTCTCTCTCTCTCTCTCTCATCTCCCTGCTCTCCCAAACCATGTAGCGGGTGACTCGGGGTCGGGTCGGCTGTCGTCTCGAAGCAGTCGCACGCCCCGCGACGCGGCGTCTCTCTCCCTGGAAATGGAGATCCACCGGCTAAAGGGAGAGAATGACCAGCTGACGCAGGAAGTCGACAACCTCAGGAAGGTGGCCGCCGCCATCAGAGTGGGAGGTAGAGAGGAGGAGAGAGGAAGGTTGGGGTTGGGGCGAAATAAGGGGTGGGGGGTCGTAATGATAATGAGCAATTCTAGCCGCCCCAAGGGGCATGGGTCTGTCATTACAGTGGAACCTCCCTTATAAGACCTCCAAAAATCATCCCAAATGAGGTCTTGTAAGGGAGGGGTCTTATAAGGGAGGTAATTTTAACCTCTTCGCTGCCCACGACGTATATATACGTCTCCGCTAAGTAGCGATATTGCCGCGTTCAAAAATCATGCGGCAAGCCGGCGGCGCATGCGCAAGTAGTAGGCGGCAGCGAAGGGGTTAATACTTACAAAGAAGAGCAATGTCTCAGAGAAGTAGGTCTTATAACGGGAAGTCTTATAAGGGAGGTTCCACTGTATTACCATAATATTCGGGTTATAAGGCGATATCTTTTTCTCCAATTTCGACCTATGCACCTAATAAACGAGGGCGCCCTATTAGTGAACAAAATCGTGAGAAGAGAGGCAACGATTGCCGTGTTCAGTACAGCACGTTAAAATGCTTAAAAATCCTTATTATTGTCCGAGATACCGTTCAACAGATGCCACAACCCTTCATTGGATGTAAAAAGCATCGTTGTAGAGCTTAAAATGCCATAATTCTATCAGTTTTCGCGAAGAATTGTCCAAACACAGCAACAGGAAGGAGCTCAAACGGAAGTTCGATTATTTGAAAGGGGAGCCAACTCTCGTTTATGACAGCAGTAATGGTGGCCAGTAAGCGTTTACAGGACGCATAGGGGCTTCAAAATTTGACTTTCTTTTGTGAGATGCATATTGCCTTATAAACGAGGGCGCCTTTTACTTTAATTTTTTCAGATTTTTCTTGAAAATTGCCCTATTCATCTTATACACAGCAGCGCCTAATCATCCGAAAAATACGGTATGCTCTTTGTCAAATAAGAAGCATCCCCCATAGGGAAACCGGGGGGGGGGGGGGGGGGCTATTTCATACAAATAGTTCCCCCAACTTCTGGAAGTTCTGCGCTTGTAACTTCCTCTAATCTGTCGCTATCTTTCCCTTTGCTTACTGTCATCTACTATCTTTCTGCCTTACTGGTCCATTCTCGTGCCTTTTTTCAAGACCTTAAAAAGAATTTATCCAGCCGAAGACGGACATGCTGGGCCTATTTCTTAATTAGGTGCATAATGGCAGCATGACGCATCTGCACTCATAATTTACCGGAAACTGTCTGAGCGATCGTCGAAGAAGAAGAAAAATAAGAGACATTGATAATAATAATAATAATAATAATAATAACTAACATTTATAGAGCGCCCTTTCTCTCTTGAGCTCACGGCGCTTCACAATTATTTAAATAAATACATAGATCATAAATAAGCTACTACAATATTGACTATCACAAACATGCACACAGCCACAACACGCACGCACGCACGCACACACACACGTCCGCACACAGCCACACCCACACATGTGCGCGCACACACCCACACACAATGTGGGGAACATAATGTTAAGGCAGGAAACCGGACAAGGAAGAAATCAGAGGTATTGCCGGAAGAGGTGAGTTTTAAGAGCGGTTTTGAAAGATTTGAAAGATTTAGCAGAACAAATTTCATATGGTAGGGTGGGTGTTCCAGACAGAAGGGGTGCTGAAAGAAAATGAACGTTCACCATATGTCTTAGTGTTAGTACGAGGAATAGAAAGGATAAGTTTGTCAGAAGAGGAACGGAGAGACCTGGAGGGTGAGTACAGGTGAATGAGATCAGAGAGGTAGGCAGGACCAGATGAATGGACAGCATTGAAACAGAGGCAAGCAATTTTATACTTTATTCTTGCCTCGACTGGAAGCCAATGTAAGGTATTGAGGTGAGGTTTGATGTGGTCTGTACGAGGGACTTTAAGGATTAACCGAGCTGCATTGTTCTGAACTTTCTTAAGTTTGTTGAGGAGGGTTTGAGGACAGCCTACACGTAAGGAATTGCAATAATCGATGCGAGACAGTACAAAAGCTGATACTAGAGTCTTGGTGGCTTCGACTGTGAGATAGTGACGAATGGCACTAATACGACGGAGTTCAAAGTTCATATTACGAATCAGAGTCATGGCATGAATGACCATAGTTAGCTGACAGTCGAGGGTTACACCAAGGTTTTTAGCTGATTGACAGAAAGGGACAGTAGCACAACATGCAGCTGGATGAGCTGAAAGAGGAGAACAAAGTGCTGAAGAACACTGTGGGTAGGTCAAATAGCTAGGGCACAAAGGGTTAACGATAAGTATTTGACCTTTCAGACGAAGAGGGCGCGGAGACGTTGATGCACAACATGCAGCTGGATGAGCTGAAAGAGGAGAACGAAGTGCTGAAGAACACTGTGGGTCGTCTCAACCAGGAGCTAAGTCGCTACCAGGCCAAGTTCAGGCCTCTCTCCGATGAAGATGTGAGTTTGAAAAAAACCCCGTTATCCCTGCTGTTGTTTTTTTGCTTTTATTATTTTGCTGGGGAGTGGGGGGGTGCAGCTTGGAAGTAGATTGTTTGGGTGATAATATTTCATATGCATGCTCTTTGATCATAGTAGTATTTATCAGCAGTAGCAGCAGCAGCAGAAGCAAAAGGAGCAGCAGCAAAAGCGGCAGTTGCAAAAATAGTTCTTTTTCAAAGATTTGGTTTAGGAAACAGCACTAAGAAAAAAAAAAGATATTACGTGTATGTACAGATATCCCATGTAGAAAATATTTAACAGGAATGAAAATGGTGATTATAATATCATAAATGTAAGTCTGCTGTAAATAAAAAGTCGTCCTGATGATGAGAATGCTAATGTCTATTAAACACTTTTTGTTTAGGTTTTATTGCTTTTTTTAAAGTGAGATGGCTGTTGTTTTGAATAGAAATTGGTTTGGGGTATTTAAAAACATGTTTGATTTTATCTTGATGATCTGTCACTTGTTGCAAAGATTTTAAGGGCATTTGAAGTGAAGAGGTGTGGGATATTAAAGAGAGTGGAATAGGACAATAAATGGGTTGGTGATGCTGGTATTAATTGTTGCTTACTAACAATGGGAATGGGCATGTGTGTGTGTGTGTGTGTGTGTGTGTGTGTGTGTGTGTGTGTGTGTGTGTGTGTGTATTTGAGTGTTTCTGTGTCTGTCTGTCTGTGTGAGGAGAGTGAGTGTGGGTGTTTGACTTTGAGTGCATGCTTGTTTGCATGTGTGCATTTGTGTGTGTATGCATTGGTGCTTGCTTGTGCGTGCGTGTGTGTGTGTGTTATAGCTGTCCAAGCTCCAAGGCCTTCCATCAGAGGGGCCTGTGCCGTCCTGGCTGGTGAGTACAGGGAGCGACAGTGGCTGAAGGAAGGGTGGTGGGGGGTAATGATGGTGATTTCACCATGGGGATTTGGGTGGGTCTTTTACACAAAAACTTCCCCCACCTTCTGGAAGTTATGTGCTAGCAAATTCCTCGAATCTATCACTCTCTTTGACTCTGACTTTTCCTCTTCTTGCCATTATCTACTATTTTTCTGACTTATTGGCCCATTCTCCTGCCTTTTTTTCCCAAAAAATATCCCAAATAATTTTCTCCGTTGAGCTCATCCGAAATTCGAATGTGTCTGCAGTAAGCAGCGGGGAGACCAGTCAAAACTGAACACCGGACACATACATCACCCTCAGATATGGTGATACATCCATTTTCATCTTTCTGAAGACAGACGTCAGATAGCTTTTTTTGTGTCTGTCTGTCTGTCCTGCAGATCAACAAGCGCTACCTGTGTGTCTGTCTGTCCTCAGATCAACAAGTGCTAGCTGTGTGTGTCTGTCTGTCTGTCCTCCAGATCAACAAGCGCTACCTGTGTGTCTGTCCTACAGATCAACAAGCGCTACCTGTGTGTCTGTCGTACAGATCAGCAAGCGCTACCTGTGTGTCTGTCCTACAGATCAACAAGTGCTACCTGTGTGTCTGTCTGTCTGTCCTCCAGATCAACAAGCGCTACCTGTGTATCTGTCCTGCAGATCAACAAGCGCTACCTGTGTGTCTGTCCTACAGATCAACAAGCGCTACCTGTGTGTCTGTCCTACAGATCAACAAGCGCTACCTGTGTGTCTGCCTGTCTGTCTGTCTTCCAGATCAACAAGCGCTACCTTGTCTGTCTGTCTGTCTGTCTGTCCTCCAGATCAACAAGCGCTACCTGTCTGTCTGTCTGTCCTCCAGATCAACAAGCGCTACCTGTCTGTCTGTCTGTCCTCCAGATCAACAAGTGCTACCTGTCTGTCTGTCTGTCCTCAGATCAACAAGCGCTACCTGTGTGTCTGTCTGTCTGTCTGTCCTCCAGATCAACAAGCGCTACCTGTGTGTCTGTCCTACAGATCAACAAGCGCTACCTGTGTGTCTGTCTGTCTGTCTGTCCTCCAGATCAACAAGCGCTACCTATGTGTCTGTCCTACAGATCAACAAGCGCTACCTGTCTGTCTGTCTGTCTGTCTGTCCTCCAGATCAACAAGCGCTACCTGTGTGTCTGTCTGTCCTACAGATCAACAAGCGCTACCTGTGTGTCTGTCCTACAGATCAACAAGCGCTACCTGTGTGTCTGTCCTACAGATCAACAAGCGCTACCTGTGTGTCTGTCCTCCAGATCAACAAGCGCTACCTGTGTGTCTGTCCTACAGATCAACAAGCGCTACCTGTGTGTCTGTCCTACAAATCAACAAGCGCTACCTGTGTGTCTGTCCTACAGATCAACAAGCGCTACCTGTGTGTCTGTCCTACAGATCAACAAGCGCTACCTGTCTGTCTGTCCTCCAGATCAACAAGCGCTACCTGTGTGTCTGTCCTACAGATCAACAAGCACTACCTGTGTGTCTGTCTGTCAGATCAACCAGCGCTACCTGTCTGTCTGTCTGTCCTCCAGATCAACAAGCGCTACCTGTGTGTCTGTCTGTCCTCAGATCAACCAGCGCTACCTGTCTGTCTGTCTGTCTGTCCTACAGATCAACAAGTGCTACCTGTGTGTCTGTCTGTCTGTCCTACAGATCAACAAGCGCTACCTGTCTGTCTGTCTGTCCTGTAGATCAACAAGCGTTACCTGGCCCCTCTGTTCCTGGCCTACGATGACCTGGTAGCGGAGAAGGAGGAGCTGGTCCGCCGCTGCCAGGAAGAGTTGCAGGCCCTGAAGGGGCGGGCGGAGGACGTGGTGCGGGAGAACCAGCGGTACCAGCTGCAGGGGGGAGGGGCAGGCAGGCAGGGGGGGCCCGGGGTCAACGCCGCTGACTGGTCAGTACTGGATGGAGTAGGAAAGAGAGCAAGGCCCAATGTGGCAGTTTGAGTGGGGATTCGTTGTCAGCTAGCGTATTTTTCGGACTCTTATGATGCACCTGAATAGAAGGCGCACCTCCCAAATTTAAAACAAAATTCAGATTTTGCTATCATACTTTCTTACTGTATTACTAGTCATATTAAAAGGTGCAGGGGTGTCAGTTTCAATTAAAAAACCCAACAACATTGCCTTTTAGTCCTAAAAATACAATCATTGTTTTCTTTTAACCAATTGGCTTTTCTTTCCTTTCTTTTTTTTAATCAGAATTGCAAAATCCCCTAGCTGGGCTGCATTTTGTTTCAGTGATTTTATTAGAAAACAAGAATATGCTTCATTACAGAAATTAATAATCAGGCATCTTAGATTGAACAGCAAAGCATTGTTTTGGAGTTCCAGGGTTTATAGTATTTCAACCACTGTGTAATAAAGCATGTCATAAACAAAATTGAGTTTCAACATTCAAGTTTCAACCCTGTCGATGGCTGTGTCTTGACTTACAGCCACCTCAGTTGCAATGAACAAACAGTGCCAAATGAACCAATCGATGATTGCCGTTGTCTCCAAATAGATATAATGGACATGGGTGAAAGTACTAGTTCAGGAATGCTCCTGACATCAGGAATGAAAAAGCTGACCGGTAGAGTTCAGGAATGGTCATCTTGTCATTCTGAACATCGGTCTTACAAACTGAAAAAAATGTTGTCTGCAGGCATTGAAAAGAGACAAGAACATGATGATAGACATGCAGTATTAACACCCCCACACCCCCAAATACACAAACATGCATGCATACTACAAATATGCGGTCGATATGTTGATATGTTGCTCAGGAATGGTAAGATTCGGAGACCATTGAAATGTGTCCTTTCAGGAATGAGAGAATTTATCGTTTTCATCCATGTGTGAACCAGCTGACTGTGTTGTCAGGCAGGAGCTGTGAACTAGTTGACTGTGTTGTCAGGCAGGAGCTGTGAACTAGTTGACTGTGTTGTCAGGCAGGAGCTGTGACCTAGTTGACTGTGTTGTTAGGCAGGAGCTGTGAACTAGTTGACTGTGTTGTCAGGCAGGAGCTGTGACCTAGTTGACTGTGTTGTTAGGCAGGAGCTGTGACCTAGTTGACTGTGTTGTTAGGCAGGAGCTACAGGAGCAGGCCCGTCTGGTGCTGGAGGAGAACCAGGTTCTGGCAGAACACCTGGACGTGCAGCACAACAGGATCAAGGACCTCTGTGCCACACACATGAACGACAGTAAGTATCCATACTGCATGCTGTTTCAATACATTTCATATTCTTTCTTGTTAAATGTTTGATGGATCTATGGATGTGCAGCACAACAGGGTCAAGGACCTCTGTGCCACACACATGAACGACAGTGGGTACCACGTTGTATGCTCTGTTTAAACATGTTTCTGTTCTTTCTTGTTAAATGTCTGATGTACAGTGGGTACCACATTGTATGCTCTGTTTAAACATGTTTCTGTTCTTTCTTGTTAAATGTCTGATGGACACATGGACGTGTAGCACAACAGGATCAAGGACCTCTGTGCCACACACATGAATGACAGTAGGTTTCCATACTGCATGCTCTGTTTCAATACATTTCATATTTCTTCTTGTTAACCCTGTCGCCACCGATGTTGCATTTTTGCACCACACTGATTTAACACCCATGTCACTGAAAGGCTTGAAATTAGCATTTGTTATCCTTATTTTGTTAATTTTGGGAGATAAGGAAAGGCCTTATTTAAAACATGTCATAGGCCCATTCACAGTATTGCAAACCCCAACTTTTCTTTATCCTAGTAAGTTTCACTGAAATTTTGGCTAAAAAATGGCTGACGGCGAAAGGATTAAATGTCTGATGGAACACCTGGATGTGCAACACAACAGGATCAAGGACCTCTGTGCCACACACATGAACGACAGTGGGTACCACGTTGTATGCTCTGTTTAACCCTTTCACCGCCAAAGTCACCTGTTAGCACCACAGTGATTTAACACCTATGCCACTAGAAGGCATCAAATCAGGGTCTATTATCCAAAGACCCTATTGTCTTAGTTTTGGGAAGTAAGGATATAGACCTTATTTTATATATGTCACAGAAGAATCCCCAATACTGCAGATGGATTTTGTTCTCTACCCAGGTAAATGTAATGGACATTTTTGGCTGAAATATGGCTGGTGGTGAAAGGGTTAAACATGTTTCTGTTCTTTCTTGTTAAATGTCTGATGGACACATGGATGTGCAGCACAACTGGATCAAGGACCTCTGTGCCACATGCATAAACGACAGTAGGTATTCATGCTGCATGCTCTGTTTCAATACATTTCATATTCTTTCTTGTTAAATGTCTGATTTACCTATTGATGTTCACCTTGGCATGAGGCTGTGTCAGACTAGTTGACATAAGCTAGAATGCCAAGGCTACATCAAAATGTTGTTATGCTCTGAATGGTTGTGTGGGGATTGTCCTAAGCCTTGACAAGCTCCTAGCATAACATCATCAGTCTTAAATCCTCCAAAGTCGGAGTGTGGCTGCTCATGTGGCGGGGTAATCAAAACCGGTCACACACGTAATGTTCTCATCCCTAGCTGTTGCATTTGTACCATAGTGTTCAAGTGCTTCGGCTGTTGGGATGATCCCTGGAGTCTTTAAGCCAGAGTAAGACAACAACAACAACCTATTGATGTGCAGGACAACAGGATCAAGGACCTCTGTGCCACACACATGAACAACAGTAGGTATCACACTGCATGCTCTTGTTAAATGCATGGGTGCTTCTCTGCAGGCTATGTGCCTGAATTCAGGGCTGTTGTTGTTGTTATACCATGGCCTCTGCTTGCATTTCAGTTGGGTTTTTTTTAAATGAAGAGCAACTTGTTTTTAAACTTACTATATTTTGTCCCTATCACCACTTGCCTGCGAGGTGTCTTAGCTGTGTTCTTTGCTTCGAGGAGACCCTGTCAAATCCCTGTCAAATAGCAGTTTTCTTCAGCCTCACCCCCCAACAGGGATGCTGCTCCTGTACCCCGCCAGGAACTAGGCGGCCCCTACATCCCTGCCTTTCCATGATTTTGTAGAGGCACCCATGAAAATGTAACGTCTGGCTTTCTTCCGAAATTTTGAATGTTATCAGTTTCTCATGAACATTGATTTTGATGCTTTCCAGATGATTTTCTTCTTCTTCTTCGTTCGCTCAGACAGTTTCCTGTCACATGAGCATAGATGCGTTATGCGCCTAGCTAAGAAATAGTTAGGCCCAGCATGTCCGACTTCGGCTGAAGAAATCTTCATAAGAATTTATAGAAAAAGACAGGAGAATGAACCAGTAAGATAGAAAGATAGCAGATGACTGTAAGCAAAAAGAAAAGACAGAGTCAAAGAGAGTGACAGATTAGAGGAAGCTACAAGCACAGAACTTCTAGAAGGTGGGGGGAACTATTTGTACAAAGGACCCCCTGGTATCCCCACGGGGGGTTCCAGCTGATTTGAGTGTGTATTGTGTGTGTGTTTTGCTTGAAATCTGTTGTGTGCCTGTGGATGGATAACTGACAGTGATATGTGTTCATGTTTGTTTTTAACAGAAACTTGATATCTTTTGCTGTGCGTGTGCATGCACACACACATGTGTGTGTACATCTGTGTATGCATATACATTCATTCACCCATCTAATATCACGAGAAGTGGATAGACGTTAAATGAAAGACACACACACATATACCGTATTTTTCGGACTATAAGGCGCACCTTTGTATAAGACGCACCCCCCAAATTTTACCCCAAAGTCAGATTTTGTTACTATATTTTCTTACTATTTCATGAGTCACATTATGAGGCGCAGGGGTCCGAGTCTTGGGAAAAAAAGTATCGCCTTATAGTCCGAAAAATACAGTGCATTCTTCTTGCAGTGAGTCGTCTGACCAGGAAAGTGACGGTGAGCGAAACGGAGAAAGAAGAAGTGGAGCGAGAGCTGGAGGAGACCAAGCTGAGGTACAAGGACGTCAAGCACAAGTACGACAACATGCTATTGGACGCCGGTAGTCACATGACCCTGCAGGACCACATCAACACTGTCGCCGACCTCAAAAAGTAAGAGGCCTTCTTCTTCTCTTCGGGACCCACGGTCAATTTACGGTGGAACCTCCCTTTTAAAGATCCACCAGATCACGTGTCAAAATCACGTGTTTCACGTGTTTTCCCTCTTATAGCTGGTAAGAAATCTTACCCTAAGTGGGAAGGAGTATTGTAAGTGGAGGTCTTATAAGGGAGGTTCCACTGTATTGATCATTCTGGCTTCCTGTGCGCAGAGACTGAGGAAGAAACATGGGCTGCCAAAAAATGTGTTTGGCTTCAGCATTTAAAGTGTTTTGTTTAAAATCAATGTTCCACAATTTCCCAACAAAGAATGTGTTGGCTTAAGAGGTGTTTTGGGGCAGTGGGTGGATGCCTCGTGCCTCCATACGGGGGGAGCTGGATGACCCCGCCCCCTCCATGAGTCTTTCCCCGTGGGGATGCTGGGGAGTCTTTCATAAAAATAGTTCCCCCACCTTCTGGAAGTTCTGTGCTTGTAATGTCCTCTAATCTGCCACTGTCTTTGACTGCCTGTTCCCTTTACTTTCTATCATCTACCGTGTTTTTCAGACTATAAGGCGCCCCTTATTATTTATTTATTTATTAAGACAACTTTTATAGCGCCTAATCTTTAAGCTCTAAGCGCTTTACAGAAATAACTAAAATGAATAGTAAACACAATGAACAAAATGTATACATTAAACATTGACCAACACCCCCCTTCCCTGATCCCTCAGTCAATTTCTCAATCACGCCCAAATAATGAATGACATAATCTACAGTACACTTTCGCAACCAACTTGAAACACTCACACTGATGGACACTTAAAGACGCCCAGGCCACACTATTAACAAATCACATCCACACCCACACTTATAATGATAGAGAGAGAAAGAGAACGAGAGAGAGAAAGAGAAAGAGACAGACATACAGACAGACAGACAGAGAAAGACAGAGACGGAGACACAGAGCCAGACAGAGGGACAGACAGAGAAAGAGAGAAGAGAGAGAGACACAAACAGAGACAGAGATATATGACTGAAATACAGTTGCATGCATAATAAAATAACAACTTAGGGCGCACCCCAAACTTTTTACACAAAATTCAGATTTTCTTACTACATTTTCTTTATCAGTCACATTATAAGGCGCAGGGGTGTCAGTCTGGGGAAAAAGTATCGCCTTATAATTAATAAAAACTGTGGTTCTATCTTTCTGACTTTTGGCCCATTCTCCTGCCTTTAAAAAAAAAAATGTTCTAAATAATTTTTCTCCTTTGAGCTGTACACAGCAGGGAGACCGGTGAAAACTGAAACCCCCCAAATTAAGATTTTGTTATACTTTCTTATTACATTGTTAGTCATAGTATTAGGCGCAGGGGCGTCAGTCTGATTTAAAAAAAAAAGTATTGCCTTATAGTCCTTAAAATAAGGTAAGAAAACATGGTGTGTTTTTAATTTCAGGTCTGTGGTGGAGGAAAAAGAAATATTCGAGAAGGATAAAGAGAAAATGGCCAACAAGCTGAAGGTAAGGAAACAAGTGTGGGATCTGTTCTTCGTTTCATGTTTGTGCTTTGCGTCCAACTCCAATGGTTTTTATCAGGGAAAGAAATTAGCCAGAAGTTTGGGCCAATTGTAAAATGACATTTGTGTGGCTAATGGCTTTTAAAAATTATGGAACTTACAGTTTAGCCTAGGGAGTGTTGGGGGTAGGGGGGGGGGGTATAACTCTCAATCCACGATGCATTCATCTGGCTCTGGTTTTTCAGGCTTTGGGAGAAGTGTGTCTTTAGTTTTACTTCCTTACATTCTTAGAAATAGTAGATCATGGGGGAAAAAATTGAAGAAAAGAAAGGAGAAAAGGGAATAAAGAAGAGCTAGTGGGGGGGGGGGAGACAGAAGTGAATTGGTTTAGGATGTATGTGTATGTGTTCATGCATGCGTTGACCTGACATACCTGCGTTTCTCTGTGTGCACAGGCCTCGGAAGAGGAGAGGAAGCAGCAGACCTTGGCGGCCATTGAGATAGAGTCAGAGAACAAACAGCTGAGGGCCCAGATCAGAGCCCTGCACAGAGCTGTCAGGTATAGAGGGGGGTAGAGAGAGGACAGATGGATGTAGCTAAGATAGAGTCAGAGAACAAACAGCTGAGGGCCCAGATCAGAGCCCTGCACAGAGATGTCAGGTATAGAGGGGAGTAGAGAGAGGATAGATGGATGTAGCTAAGATAGAGTCAGAGAACAAACAGCTGAGGGCCCAGATCAGAGCCCTGCACAGAGCTGTCAGGTATAGAGGGGAGTAGAGAGAGGATAGATGGATGTAGCTAAGATAGAGTCAGAGAACAAACAGCTGAGGGCCCAGATCAGAGCCCTGCACAGAGCTGTCAGGTATAGAGGGGAGTAGAGAGAGGATAGATGGATGTAGCTAAGATAGAGTCAGAGAACAAACAGCTGAGGGCCCAGATCAGAGCCCTGCACAGAGCTGTCAGGTATAGAGGGGAGTAGAGAGAGGATAGATGGATGTAGCTAAGATAGAGTCAGAGAACAAACAGCTGAGGGCCCAGATCAGAGCCCTGCACAGAGCTGTCAGGTATAGAGTGGGGTAGAGAGAGGATAGATGGATGTAGCCAAGTGTATGAATGTGCCAGAAAGAGAGATAAAGCACCATCCACAGTGTTGATTCTATTTTCGAAATCAGGGGGTCAAAATCAGCCCATGAAATATGCCTCTAGAATTTAGAGGGTCACCTGGATGTTTTAGGAGGTATCTCTTTATAATTTGTTAACCTTTTTTTTAACTGTGCGTCAGGTCAAAGTTTGTCATGTTTTGTGACACACTGGCCTGAAATCCAATGCGTCGGATGTGAGATTTGAGCATCTGTGCGTAAGAATTAAGAAACTAACACTGATCCATAGAGACAGAGTCGGAGAACAAACAGCTGAGAGCCCAAATCAGAGCCCTGCATAGTGTCAGGCATAGAGAGGTAGAGAGAGCATAGATGCATGTATGTGTCAGAAGTAGAGATAAGGCGCCATCCATAGAGATAAATCGGATTTAAAAAGAAACAGCTGAGGGCCCAAATTAGAGCCCTGCATAGAGCTGTCAGGTATAAAGGAGGATAGATGGATGTAGCTATGAGTATGGGTGTGTCAGAAAGAGAGATCCATTGAGATGGATTCAGAGAACAAAGAGCTACAAGTTCAGATCAGAGCTCTGCTTAGAACTGTCAGGTATAGGGCATGTGAGAAGGTGAGATAGATGTAGATATGTATGTGTTGATATCAGGAAAAAAAAGAGAAAGCAGCATCAGTGGAGATGGAATTGAGAAACAAAACGGCTGAAGGTTTAGTTCAGGGTTGTGTTTAGAATTGTCAGTTACAACGATGACCAGGGAACATGTGCAAATAACTATTATGTGGCAGGTGTGAAAGGAATGAATGTGTGTGACAGATACAGTGAGTGTATTATTCCTGTGAAAGATGCAAGTTGCAAAGAATGGGTACATGTGATAGGTTAAATGATTGTTGTGATGCCTGTGAAGGGGACAGTGAGAATTGAGAGGCATGAAGAATTAGTGTGTGAGATAGGTAAAACGAGTGCATGACATCTGTATAGAATAGGGTGTGAAAGTGTAGGATTGTGTGTGCTTTTGTGTACATGTGTGTGCGTGTGTGCATGTGCACATATATATATTATACTTGCATGCATGCATATGTGTGTGTCCATTTCAGGCGGACCCAGAACAAGATGTTCATCCTACAGAAGGCAGTCCAGCAGTCAGAAAACAAGGAGCTGGTCACCCAGAATGAACTGGCCAACGTCATCAAGATTGTATGTCCCAATAGTTTCCATTGGCTGTATCTTTGTCTTAGTTTTGTACCGTAATTCCTCCTCCAAAATTGGAATGTGTGAGCTGAATGCAGCCGGGAGACCAGTGAAAACTGAAAATCGGACACATAACTACCTTACGCATTAAGGCCATGTGGCCTGGGAATGCAGAAGTACCATTATTTTAGACTATAAGGCACTTCGTAAGGCGTACCCCCAAAGTTTAACACAAAATTCTGACCTTGTTATTATAGTTTATTACTATATTGTTTCTTGTATTATAAGGCACAGCGGTCTCTCCCTCTCTCTGGGGAAAAAAGTATCACTTTATAGTCTGTAAAATACAGTGATAAACATTTATTTAACAGGAGTTTCATTTCCTGTGATACTCTGGAAAAAAATATTATGTATGTGTGTGTGATCATGCCTGTTTGTTTGTCTATCTTGTCCGTCTGTCAGTCTGTGTGCATGCATGCGCTTATGCATGTATGTTTAAAACAGAAAACACTCCAGATATAATGATTGAATGAAAATTATCTGCCTTGTATGATATGAAGAGAATCAAGTAATGATGAAAAGCCATGATTTTCACTGCAGGTGGAGAAGACGACTTTGGAAAGAGACACGGCTTTCAAAGTGGTGAGTATTCTCTGGTGGAATGTTAATTTTTTTTAAATAATTTTGTCCTTCACATCATTAAAGATTACAGTGGCTCAGAGGTAACATGTCTATCATCCTGTATTAATCTGCCATCAATGTTGGATGGAAATCTGTTTAACGTCCTCCGGTCTGGAACAGACACATATGGGACATTAGTAGATATAAAGATGGTGGGAACGATCCTGGAGGCAATGCCCGGAGGCAGTCCAACACCAGTAAAGTCCCGAATTTTTAACAATACAGATAATATAAACTAATCTGTGTTGGCAGAAATGTTTAATTTTATAAGACCGTGGATCCGGATGGCAAGATGGCTAATCCCGAAGACTCTTTGTATCAGCTTTTTCGATCCTGATTTCAGGAGCGCTCCTGAGCTACTTTGACCCCTGATCTGGGCGATCTAGCGGCATTTGTTTGTATGGTCCTCAGGTGAAGGAGCAGCAGAAGGACTGCAAGGACACTGTGGACCAGATGGTGGGCAACTCCGTGGTCATGGGCAAGATGGAGGAGAAGCTCAAGGTACAGTACCTGCCAGTGGATGTCAGAGGACACCTCTTGTTGTGGATCGGTCTCTTTCTGCCTGTCTGTCCGTCTTTCTTGCATTCTGTCTTTTGGTTTGTTGATTCGTTGGTTCTTTTCTTTGTTTGATAGTTCTTTTTTTGTTTGGTTGTGTTTTTCTGTTTTTCTATGTTTTGTTCTTTCCTTTTCTGTTCTTTCTTTGTTTCTGATTTCCCTCACCTGTCTGGTCTCTCTTTTTTTCCGTCTGAGCATCTCACCGACCGGTAAGTCTCAAAGCCTGATGATCTCTGTCACTGACACAACCCGATTGCCCCAACGCTTCACACAGCTGTTCCACCCCATACAAAATCAAGCTATTTAGTTAAAAGACTGAATTTAGAAGTCTTAGATAAAAACTGCAAGCTTTTGCTTGTAAAAATATTTGGGCTGTATGTTCTTCATTGTATTTTTAATATATTTCTTCCATCAGATTTATGGTAAAAACTTATTTTGTTGAGCAGTATCATACAACATATTTAGTAGAAAATGTTCTTGAATAATACACAAACATAAATAAAATTGCCCATGAGTGAACATCTAGCAATATCCACTGAATATAAGTAATTTAGTCACATACTACAACATATTCGTGATTGTAATTTATGAAAAGCAACTTATGGTAAACTAAAGTTGGCTTGAAACAACTTCTGAAAATATAGATAAACTAAATGTTCCTCCCGAAACAGCTGTGTTCACATTTCTTTTCCTCCTCTTTTCCTTAACAGAAAATCCTAGTATAAGCATTATATAGACACAACATTAATGTAGACCGGAACACATATTAAGAAAACAGAAATTTTCATCCCAACAAGGACTTTGTCAAGGTAAATAAATATTTGTTGTTAATCTCGAAGTTTTGTTTAGAGATTTTTGTTTGTGTCTTGGTCATTTTTTTGCGATTGTTAAAAGAGTAACATTTAGGATTTTTTTTAGATGTGCTGTTATTTGTAGTCATAGTATCACATTTGAACTAATAGATTATGCAAAAACAGGACTGGGCTTTGATGTGTGCATGCTAGATTCACAGTGATTTTTTGTTGCTGTCATTATTGATTTGTTTGAAAAAAAGATTTATGCACTTGGTGTGCAGTTGTGATACATATATTTTTCTATATTTATTACACTTTTTCTCTTTCTGTTTTATTCTCTGCAGATGTACAAGATGAGAGCATCTTCCAAACTGCAGACTGTGGCTGAAAAGTGAGTGCATGTATATCATTTTTGTCATGGGAAACAAAGGGAGAAAGGGAAAGGCATGAACATTTATGTTTTAAAAAAAAGAGATTTTCTTCCACCACCCGGATTTTCATCTACTGTCGGAACTTTTGTTGGATAGAGGGGTGGCATTCACACATGCTACCATTTACCATCCAAAACCAACAACTACGCCTGCTAAAAATTTTGTTAAGTGGGTGGGGGGCAGATACTCAATTAACAGCATTTCACGGCCTGCCTTACCTTGAAACACCATTCGCAGGCTGCTCCGTCTGCCATTTTTGTCGCGAGTGCAAGCGTACACTCGTCCAAATGCAAACCACACCGTTTCAAAATAAAATCTCGCATTTTCGACAGAGATTCATTCGATTTCGACAAATTTTCAGCCGAGACGATGGAGCTGTTTTCATGCCTGGGTGTGTGTGTTGTAGAAACACAGTACAAGCGTTGTGGGCTGTGACTGTTTTATAGGAGCTTTCTTTAGAGATAGAAGAGGGTTCTGGTTTGGACAAATGCTAGGAAAATCACTCCTTGGTTAGTAACAGGTTAAAAATCTCACAAACATTATGGGGAACCTCGAGTTCTAGCTTATAAATGAGAAATGAAAAAGAGTTCAGGCCACAATGCATCTATTTCTCCTTTGTTCATTGCGTGTTATGTTCCATTTGCATGTTTTGTTGTGTATGGTATGGTTAACGTTCCCTTCTTTTATTTCATTGGTTTTTTTTATTCCATGTCGTATTTGTGGTGTGGGACAGACTGAAGGAACAAGACGACGGTTTTAACCGACAGCGACAGGAATATGAACACGAAATCCGCTACCTGCGTCTCTTGCTGAAGGAGAAGGAAGGCCTGATCAGCGAAATGGAGGGATTGAAAAAGTGAGTGCAAAGATTATCATTAAACACATGTTTATGCATGGATTATCAATAAATGCACACATTTGTGCACAGATTATCAATAATGCACACATTTGTTCACGGATTATCAGTAAACATATACACCTGGCCATGCAGTGGGAGACGATTTGGGAGCAAAGCCAGTTAAAGTCAGAATATGAACTTGAGGCTGTATGCATGAAATGTGACCAAGACAGATGTAGATACACACTCAGGCAGGCAGACAGACAGACAGTACATGTGTACATACTCTCGTTCACACACACTTGGTAAAACACACTCGCATACACAGAAATCTACACGCTCATCCCAGTCACAAAGTACACCTATTCTTACAGAACGCAAGTACAAAAATACAGCAGTGATCCCGTTACAACAGTGAAAGCTGACACACACAAACATAGCGCATGTAACCGCGATTTTGAGATGGAAAGTTAATTTGAGCAATGCTGTCGAAACTGAATCACAGACCGTGGTGAATTTTGTTTAATTACTTCTTTCTTTGTAGGAAACCCCAGGCCAGGAATGATGTTGGCTTGAGGCAGCATGGGTGAAAGTAAAACATTCTCTCAATCCTGGAATGCCATATGTCAATGTTCTTTCTGAATCTTCCCAATCCTGAAGTGGTGATCATATTTAAAACAATTTCCAATGTATGTGTGTGTCTGTGTATACTGATAGTCTACTAAAACCGTCACAGCTGTGCCAACTGAATTGAAAAATATACATACACCTACTTACCTACTGAAAAAACACACACACACAAAAATCAATCAAGAGAAAGGACACTTGAGAGGCCGCGAGGCCTAGTCATCCTACCTGATCATGGGTGGGGATAGTGTTAGAATTGCAAGTCTATCATCCTGTTTTGAAAACCTGTGGTGTGTTTTTCGCAGAGGGGTAGAGGAGGACCTGGAGCACATGTGGCAGGCGGCCAGCCAGGAGAACGCGCGTCTGAAGGACACAGTGCGTAACTCGGCCTACAAGCTGCGCCAGCACCCCGCCCTGCAACACGCCCTGGACGACCAGGACAACATGGACCAGCTCATGCACTTCTCCGAGTGATGGTGGTAGAATCACAGCCATACATTTCCATCCATTAGCAGCTCATGCACTTCTCCGAGTGATGGTGGTAGAATCACAGCCATACGTTCCATCCATTAGCAGATCATGCACTTCTCCGAGTGATGGTGGTAGAATCACAGCCATACGTTCCATCCATTAGCAGCTCATGCAACTTCTCCGAGTGATGGTGGTAGAATCACAGCCATACATGTCCATCCATTAGCAGCTCATGCACTTCCAGTGAAGCAAGCCTGAACATTCAAGTGACATTGTCAGCACTTTCTATGGTGGTAGAATCACAGCCATACATGTCCATCCATTAGCAGCTCATGCACTTCCAGTGAAGCAAGTCTGAACATTCAGGTGACATTGTCAGCACTTTCTGTGGTGGTAGAATGGCAGCCATACATGTCCATCCATTAGCAGCTCATGCACTTCCAGTGAAGCAAGCCTGAACATTCAGGTGACATTGTCAGCACTTTCTATGGTGGTAGAATGGCAGCCATACATGTCTATCCATTAGCAGCTCATGCACTTCCAGTGAAGCAAGCCTGAACATTCAGGTGACATTGTCAGCACTTTCTATGGTGGTAGAATGGCAGCCATACATGTCCATCCATTAGCAGCTCATGCACTTCCAGTGAAGCAAGCCTGAACATTCAGGTGACATTGTCAGCACTTTCTGTTGTGGTAGAATCACAGCCATACATGTCCATCCATTAGCAGCTCATGCACTTCCAGTGAAGCAAGCCTGAACATTCAGGTGACATTGTCAGCACTTTCTGTGGTGGTAGAATTGCAGCCATACATTTCCATCCATTAGCAGCTCATGCACTTCTCTGAGTGAACCAAAACCGATTCTCTACAACAGGGGGACTGCTGGGGATCGGATCTTGTTTGGGAACTCTGTAGGTTGACTGTTACTGATAGAGTTGCAGCACAGGCATAATCCATATCCATGCGTTTGCATCAACCAGCAGCTGATGCGTTTGTCAGAAAGAGAAGCCTGATCCATACACTATGGGCAAGTAGTAAAGAGATGTCATTTGGGAAAAGTCTGTAGATTACTCCTTTGGTGATAGAATTTCAGCAACCTTAGCCATCCATGCACATCAATTATCTGCAGCTGTGGAATTCTTCGAAATGGAGAAAGCCTGAAAACCTACACAGGTTAATTGTCAGCAATGTTTATGTGGGAGCATCTATAGTTGGACCGTTGCATTAGAATCACAGTATTGGCATAATGCTTAGCCATCCTTGTCCATCCATCAGCAGCACCTGATGCATTTCCCAGAACAAAGATGGCCTGATAAGTCTCACATTGAAAGCTGAACACACTGAATTCTTCCAAAACTTGTCCTGGTAGTTGTACATTTTTTAAAGTACAAAGGCGAATGCAAAAACAAGTTGTTGAGTGAGAAATGCGACATTGTCAGACATTGGGTTTATACCCTGCATGTGTTTTCCGTCCAACTGCTGAATGAAACATGCAATCTGTGCTTTCTGCTTAGCATATATTGTGGCTCATTTTTACAGATGTGATTACAGCATTCATTATGCTTTAACAGATGTGATTACAGCATTCATTATGCTTTTAGTCATTTCAGTTACGTTTTATTATATTTGTATGATTTTGCTGGTCGGCCATTGTAGTTCTGATACTGCCAGTTTGATCCCTTAGTCTGAAAGAGATGGGAGCAAACTGCTTTTGTTGAAGAGCCAACATGGTCAAAAGTGGTTTGATGTGATGGTGTGGATGAGGAAGGCTTGAGAGAGGAGAATGGATGACAGCTCTGTACAATCACTGCAAAGTAGCTGGTATATTGGGCTTTTGCTGATCTCTACTATATTAAAAACAAAAGTCTCGAGTATATTTGTTTCCTTTTTTAATCTTCTAAATGTTTCTTAACGGGTTTTTTTATAAATTCCTGTCTTTGCTTGTTTTTTTGTTTTGTTTTTCTTTCCCCTCGTTTCTTTTAGCATCCGTTTTGTCTAGTCAGCTATCTGGTTTTTAAAAAAAGACCAAAAGACCTCTTTAGTTATGCTGTACAAACTTCTTGAACCAAAATGTAGGACAATTGAGAAGATCAAATATTAATGTGGGTTTGATTCACTAAATTCCATGACTTTGTTTTTCATAACTGTAACTGTTATGAATTATTTGGCAATACTTTTTTGATATGACCTACTTGTATTGAAAAACTAGACCATTTCGTTTTCCTATGTTGTGAATTGAACTTCCATGACTTTAAAAGCTATGATCTTTTTTTCCCTTGATGATTCCATCAAAACTATGATCACACATTTTCATACACTTCTACTGTCCAAATTGGAGATAATGGCATGTGCTAATGTCAGACCTGCCTACTGCTACGATTTGGCCGTAGCAGCTACGAAAAATAAAGCTTTGCTACGGAAACCTTAACATTGCTACGGAGAAAACAAAATGCCGCCGCATTTTATTTTTGCTTATGCCGTTCCCGGTTTTGTCTGTTTCTAAGAGCAGACGCCGTATCACGCGCGATAACCTAGTCACTTCCGTTTTTATGAGTGACTGCGCATGTGTTCTTATTACTTTCTCTGGGGAAAAAATGGCGGACTCCAGCAGCAGTAGCGATTCGGGAGATGTTTCAAATTAAGAAAAACAAACCCAAACCAGAAAACGAAAATCATCTGGCACACCATCTTGTTCTAAGAAAAAACATCGGCCTGCCGCACAAGTTTTCAAAATAGCTTACATGGAGGAGTGGCCTTGCATCGTCAGAAGTTGACTCGGTGCGAACCATGCTCACTCAGTCACTGCAGTGCAACCTCTGCCATGCGGACTTCTCTGTGGTAGATACGATTGCCGTCAACACGTTCAATCGGCGAAACATAAGCAGTGCGTTTCGGCTCAGGAAGAGAACAAATCGATTGCCATGCTACTGAAATTGATGGCTGGGCTACTGATTGGGAAAATTCCAAGTAAGTAGGCATGTGGTCTGTAAATGCTAATATAATCAGTCTGTGCAAATAATTGTCATAGTTACTGGAGTACAGAATCTGTTGAACTACATTTCGTTACAATATTTTTTGGACTAAATATTAGAAAATATATGTATTATCTTGATGTGCAGTTTGCATTTGAGGGTTATTATTATTATTAAGTCCATTTGATCACACATTGCTGTTGTAGTGCTATTTGATGTGTTGGCATATTTACGCAACATTCTTGGTGCTGTTGTCAAGTTTATCGTAAAACCAGTCTCACTTTTCTTGTTGTTAGGTGTTTTTTTTCTCTCATTTGCTTTTAGCACCAACATTTTTCCAATCAAATGTACAACAAAAATAGAAATCTCAAATTTTTGGGATTCTCCTTGACTGTGATATTTTATGTTTTAACTTTTACACAAGTTGCACTGTCTTGATATTGTACCTAGCTTGATGATACACTGCACTGTTTTGGTGATATATATAGTCTTGAGCAAATCATAATTTTGTGGACTGTTTTGTTATACAGGTTATGTTGAATTCACTTCTTGAGTAGTAGGTGTTTTTCATTAATGATTTTTTGTTGTATGCTGCAATATATTTTGGAATTGATTTTTTTTTCTTTATTTATTTAATTCTTGACACAAAACATTATTATTTGGAGTGTAGCTTTTGGTCAAAGAGTGATGGAATGAAGAGGCATTATTTCCCCCAGAGGTGTTTTGGAAACATCTCATAATGCTGCAGGCAGATTTGGCGAGCAAACTATCATGAAGACCTGAACTTCTGACTTCAGTAACTTGATCAGTCTTGTCAGTTCGAAATGTCCAGTTTTTCCATTTATAAGTCCTGCATTGTGTCGATGAATAAACTTATTTCGATTTTCGCCACAAGTTGCTTCTGAATCACACAATTTTCTCCAGTGGGGTAGTGGCACTTATTGTCTGCGAACGGAGTGTAATTTGAAAAGCTCCATTGGTAGAGCACTTTTTGTTTCAAAATGATTTTTTTTTTCCCAAGATAAGAATTCCTAACTTCATTGGCTAATCTGTTAAAAGCAGGATTAAGTGCCTTGTTTTTTTCCTGGCCAGATGTGACCCACATACAAATTCCCTATGCAAATGAGGCTGCTCTTCAAAGTCTGTCTCATTTTGAATATGGGGAATTTGTATGGGATCACACCTGGCCCAAAAAAAATCCTGGTAAAAATGACCACCTTTGACGTTCGATTTGTGGTTAACCAAAGGAAACTGTGTGGTGTGGTTTATGCAGAACGATTTATCTCAGTGATCTCTGTGCATTTTTTGAAAGAAAATTCTTTGGGTTCAAGATGATACTGGTTTTGACATGGACTTTGAAAGAGACTGAAAACCAAGGTTCTTTGTGCACTGGGGTGCATGATATGGTGGATGGAAGTTCAGTTTAACGTCGTGTATCGGCTTTCGCCATGTACGACGGGCTGAACAAACCAACCACGGTATAAACAAAAATTTATGTTCCTGAATCACTGTCTTAGCCAAAAGGCCGAGAAGCGATCAGTCTACATTAGTTGAATGATATGGTCTACCGGAACTCAGTTTTTATTCATCCCGCTTGGAAAAGCATGTCGTTGTTTGCCAATGAAATGGCTTCCATGAAAGTTAAATGGATTCATGTTTAGAATTCATATTTTAAAATGGATTTTGGTGATTTTTATCATTATTAGGGGTGAATTTGAAGAGCTCTGGTTGAAATCACATGTTCGCTAGTCTTGGTGGATAATGCGTTTAGTACACTTTCTCATTCTATGAAGATAAATATTGAATGTCTATTATTTATTGGTTGTATGTGCTTTCTCTTGTGAGCTATTATAAATTATCATGCATGTGTGTTTGTTTATGTGACTGTGTGTGCATTTACATATGATGTGTGTGAGCGCGTGCCTGTGGAATGTTTCATCTTTCCATGTTATCTACTTTAGCTTTGTATTCCTCTTGATATTGTATGCGCTTACAGCTTCTGGCGATTATTAGCCATAAATGCTTATTATTATTATTTATACGACATTATGACAACTTTATACTATTTTACATGTTAATAGTGTAAAATATTATACTAGCTGTGTGAAATATATTTCTTGAAAATAAATCCCATTCATTCATCGAAGTGTCTGTATCTACCAAATAACTTGTCTTTCCATCTCTGCATGCTTAAAACAAATCGGTGCACATTCCTTGAGCCCCAACAAAGTGGCTAGCGGCCATTATGCTTTCTTTCAGAGGTGTGCTTGGTATAATGACATGACGCGCAAAATAAAATCTGAGAACGAAGTACTTGTCTTGTGCTTGTCAAACGGTAATGAAATCATAATTATGTGATGATGGTATGAAGAAGAGGTGATGTTAATGTGTGTGTGTTTTAATCATGACAGGTGAAGGGCTAGATTGACATGAACTATACAAACAGCAGAAATCCTAATCTGGCAGGAAGCCTTCGCCCCTTCCCCCCCCCCATCTCCATCCATGTAGTAGATCTTATCTTATACAACAGGCACGTACAATAGCAAAAACATGGAATCTCGTCTAATATCACGATTAATGGATAGACGTTAAATGAATGACACGCACACATGGAATTACTTTGTACCAAATCCAGTGTTTATTATAATCCTCACAGTACAGCCCATGATAAAACTCACAGCCACTACTACATACAAACAAAAATAATGAAAAAAAATTCTTGCAAAGAGCAGCTTAGGACGCACATTTGACCACCAGGGGGCAGTCAAACCAGTAGGGGCTTAGTGATATTCTTAGCTGGGAATAGTGAGAGAGAGAGAGAGGGGGAGGGACTCATTCCCTCTCTCTCTCCCACTACTCCCAACTAAGAATATCACACGCTAAGCCCCTACAGGTTTGACTGCCCCCTGGCGGTTAAATGTGTGTCCCAAGTTAACCATTAAGGAGACAAGGGAGAGCACAAGAGGAGGTAATAACTGAGGGGTCGACACACCACTGTGGGGAATGGACTCCCTTCTTAGCTGCATATTGGTAACCCATGACACAACATTTACTACATAAAAATGATTTCATACTGTAGAACTTTCTCCTGCAGACAATCCCTTGCCTAATTCTGAAATACAATTGCTTGTAGCCTCCACATGCAGCTCTGTGCACTGAACATATAATGGCGTAATTAATATAACCAGAATAAGTATTAACAGGGTGGATGATGAAAAGTGAATAATGTGCTTCCAACTTCACTGATTATATTATCCACATGCTTATCTCATTCATACCTAGCAACAAAAATGAGTTGACAAGAACAACTGCATAAAAGAACAAATAAAAAGTAAAGAAAACTAACAAATAATTAACTGTTGTATATAGACATGTGACTTAACCCTTTCACCGCCAATGTCGCATTTTTGCACCATAAAGATGAAATACCCATGTCATAAAAAGCCTTGAAATCTGGATCTGTTATCCAATGATCTTGTGTTCTTAATGTTAAGAGGTAGCAATAGGCCTCGTTTTAAACATGTCACAGAGGAATTCCCAATATTGCAGACAAAATCTTTTTTCTACCCATGTAAGTTTAATGGAAGATTTAGGCTTCAAAAATGGCTGGCGGCAAAAGGGTTAATGAACAATGAAACACAAAAGCAAGACTGACAGGATCATGCTGGATGGTTAGTACTGGAAATCAAGTTAAAATTCACCAACAGGAAAACTTGCAACATTCAGCAAATTTGAATTAAGCAAAATTTCATATCGGTGTTGTATGCTGACAAGACAGTACTGCAGTCAGTAGCTAGTGAATAATAGAATCACTTCATGGAAAAGTTAAAAAGGTAACGAGAAGCATGGGAATGGGTTTGCCTAAATACTGTTCCCTAGAAACAGTGATCATCTAGTAAATTTAATACCATTGCAGCCAAAACGCTACAAGATATTACATAAAAATCTCCTCCCATAGCAGCTCTACTACACATCAGCATCACTATTATTTTCTGTTATTATAATTTAACAAGTCTTTGCACATTCAATAAACTAATTATCAGTGACGATATAAATTGAGTTTTTAAAATTATTTTGTTAACCGCTCTGCCCATGTTGCTCTTTCATGATTGGCATCTTTGTGGTGTACTTTCATTGAGCAAGAAACTCCAGAAGAATTAACAGATGAAAGAAGGTTCATTTCTGACACGCCCATGAATACAAACTATGCATGACCTCAATTATACAATTTAGATGTCAACATTTTCTCTATCCCTAGGTTTTGTGGAAGAAGGGAAATACGCTTCAATGTCAGATCATGTAACTAGGGCAGTGGTCGAAATAATTCACAGTGAACCAGGGCAGTTTTACAGTACACCCCAACACGGATAAAAAAAAAGAAGAGATGAAAACAGGAACAGAGGTCTATGTATGCAACACAGCTGTCCAAGCAACACGAGACGATAAAATCAATAAATCTCTGCAAGAAAAGTGTTCAAAGAGTAACAAACAGAACACCACACACACACCAAAGCAAAAAAGACATCTCGCCCATTCCGAAATATTATTAAAAACAAGAACTTCTATACATATCCAAGCATATGGTGACATTAGCATGGGTGCATGTGATAACACAAATCTTTGCCTGAATTTTTAGTTCCAGCTCTAAACCTGGTGTTCACTTCAAGAGACAATTTCTTGTGGAACCTGAACCTGCATCAAACCACCTGAATTCAGACTTAGCCATCGCACCCTTGCATTAGTTAATGCCCATGCATTATTTCTCCCCCAACAACCGTTCACCCGCTTCCCCTCTTTCCAGGCATTCCTTCCCTGTTCAGATCTATCTGCGTCGTCGATCTCGGCTGCGGCTTCTGTCCTGGCGGCTGCTTTTCTCCCTGCTGGCGCTGCGCCCTCCTCGATGGCGATCACGATCTTCACGACTGCGCTCGCGCTCCTTCTGCCGGCTGCGGTCCCTGTCTCTGTCCTCGCGATCCCGCCGATCACGATCCCTGGATGGGCTGCGTGCATCCTGAAAAAAAAGACATTTGGAGGTTTCTGAAATTGGTGTTTAAGAAACAACCAATAGAATAAAAAGCAAAATACAGTGGAACCTCCCTTAATAGACTCCCTCCCACATAAGACCTACTTCTCCGAGACATTGCCCTTCTTTGTAAGTATTAAAATTACCTCCCTTATAAGACCCCTCCCTTATAAGACCTAATTTTGGATGATTTTTGAGGTCTTATAAGGGAGGTTCCACTGTATAAGAAGAAAAAGTCACACAAGTAATGCGTGCGAGAGATTAATACAGACAAAAGGAACCCATTTCCAAATTCTTCCATTCTGTTAATTCGTGTGTAATATTTTGCAAGGATGAGGGGCACCCAAGTCATGCTGACTCCATCAGTCTTAATTTTATTTTTTAACGAGCGGTTAACAGGCAGGTTTCCTGTGTTTATTTGATCTTCAGATTCCTCATCCTCTCAAAAATACACCAAACAGCATGCAGTTCAAAAGCTCTCCTCTGCTGGGAATACTTTGAAATGCTTTGACAAAAACTTTCCCATGGACTGCCATGCCAGGACTGTGATTAGACGAACAGGCCAATTTTTTAAGCATATAGTGGAGAATAAGTAGCAAGTACCCTCCTCAATCTTGTGCAACTGATCTGTAGTAAGTGAAACTGTTTATAAATGTTTGCTCCAGTGAACTAACTACCACAATGATGAAAAAAGCAACAACTGAAGAGTGCAAGATGACAAAGATAAAACTGAGTAAAGATACACAGTAAGACACAAATACAGAAGTACACAGACACACAACTAAAAAATACCAACCCTTCGATATTCTGCTGCCTTCTTTCTTGCTGCCTCTTCCTCCTCGTCTCTTATTTTCTTCTCAGCGGCTATCTTCTCCAGCCTCATCTGAACATGTTTCTTGGCCTGTGCACACCATGCCACACATCAAATACTGTTCGTATCATACACTCACCACAATACAATGCCCTCTCACATCAAATGCCAGCCTTCACATAAAAATCAACATCACATAAAGTTTCTCTAAACCATGTACGAGTTTCAATAAAACCATACTAAACACCTCAGGAAATTGTTAGGCAGTATTTCAATAGCTTATTATAGTAAAACTGAAATACTTTCATACGGTTATGAGTGTTGTCTTGACAACAAAAAACGATACCAATTTTGCCCCAGTTGCAGATAATCATTAACAGAATATTGACAGGTCTACATCACTTTCCAGATATGAAATAAGTCTAATCTTACAATGAAAGTAATCTGACAAAGCCTTTTGAACCTTGTGAAGGGTTTCTATTGAATGTAATAAAACCAGCAGTACCTGTTCCTCAGTGAGGGGCAGCCAGTAAATGCAGGGGACAGCCTTGGTTTTGCGGAACAAGTCATCCAGAAGTTTGGCTGGGGGCTCCTCCTCCACCTTGGGGGGCTCTGCCTCTGTGTACAGCACACAACATAGCAACACTTGAAAAACAAAGAACCATGGAGAACAAAAGGAATCATATTCACCGTCAATCGAAGCTTTCATGAGAATGTCAAAAGAAATGTCACAAATCACAACTATGCAAATAAAAAACCATACAAACAAATACACAACAAGCATAAAGTGACATTTTATTGACAAAAAACAAAATATGTAATATTTCAGCAAAAATGCCTTTGTAAACATACAACAAAGTAGTCAACCAAACAGGCAGTCTCAAATGAACGATCCACATGCAAATAAAATGTTGAAACTGTTTACCCTTCTTTTGATTTGGTAATATTTTTCAAGATATGGGGCTGTCTTACTTTATCTGGAACACATACACGCAACTGCAAAAGGTGACAATCAACACATTTAATGTTAGCTTGTGATCTAAGGCATAAATAAGCATCTTCTAAATTATGATGTATGCTTATATCATCATTTCAACTTGTCCGGCAATATGTTAAAAAAAAAGAAAAAGAGAAGAAATATCTGTATTAATCCCCTAAAGAGAACAATATCCATATTTAATAAATAAGAGTAAGACTAGGGTTAGATCTAGATATTATTACTAAATAATGTACATGTACGAATGTACACACAAACATACCTGGATATTACCAAGAACAACAGTGAGATATAATGTCATGGATGCATGCAGTGACCCAGACTTTTGCCTGATCTTTCTTGCCAAATCTGAATGCACAAGAGCATGGTTTCATATCAGGCCTTTTCTGCAGGCAGTAAGCTGCCTGAAACGGCATCAAACTGCTTGAATTCAGGCTTCAGATACACTCACATGCATCCCTGAAAAATTTACCTGTGTACATTGTCCAAAACAACAGTGAGAGATGATATCAAAGTAAGTTACATAACAACCCGACTACGTACGTTTTTTCTCCTTCCTCTCCTTGCTCCTGTCCTGCTCCTTGTGGCGACGTTCCCGCTCCCGCTGGCGATCAGTGACCTTCTCCTTCACCCTCTCCCGTGACCTCGACCTCGCATGACCAGCCGCGCCCCCCTCAGGTGGCGATCTTGACCTCTTGCCTCGGTCCCACTCGCGCACGGGCCGCTCTTCTCGCTTTCGCTCGGGTTCGGGAGCTGAGGTGCGGCGCTCTTTAGCGGGGGGAGGGCTGGGCTGTTTCTTCTCCGGGGGAGGAGGGGGACGAGGAGGGGGCAGTCCTCCCTCTTCCTGCGCTCGGCGACGATCCATCTGCAAGCGAATTAACCTTGGTTGTGACTACAAAACTTGACAAATATCTACATCTATCATGCTTTGATCTGCGGCAAGAAATGAACAAAATAAATTAAGAAGCCCAAAGCATACATACTACTTATAACAAATGCTTTACTCAGGCACGCAATCTACTAACTAATCCATGATTAGTCATGATTTGACAGCAACATTTTCAAAAACACATAATCTTTGCAAATAACACACAAATAGATATGGCTTTACTCTGATCAGTATGACTATGTTGAGATATCTAATTGTATTTGGTTGACAAGCATACTCTGATGACGAAATTTCTTCAGAGAATGAGTGACAGAACATATTATGTACCTGTGCATGAGCTAATTTAAATTCAGATTGTTTGGCTCAAAATATCAGTGCAACAGCCAAAAAAGGGTTGATGGTAGGAGTTTTAAAATTAAAATGCTGCGAGCACAAATAACAGGGTACAGTTGAACATGTAATTAGCAGGTTTTCATTTAACTTATGATCTTAATTTTTTTTACTGGACAATGTATTAAGCTTGCCTACCCAAAAAGGAAAATTTGGTTTAATGAAGCATTATAGAAGATTTAAATCATTAAAATTGTAATACATTAATAGAGAAATAGGCTCCAGCAACATACATAATAATAATAATAAATAAAGCTTCTATAGCGCTCTTCAATGGAAACAACAACAAAGAGAGCAAAATTAGGTGTGATTTGTAAAACAAAGAACCGCTTACTTCATCTTGATCAGCGAATTCAACCCGTAGTGTTTTTGGGTTGGACTGTGGCCATCGTGCTCCGTGCAGGGCTTTCCTGGTGGCCACTGCCTGCTCCTCTTTCTCAAACTGAAACATCCATGCACCACTGCGTCAGTCAACATCCACTGTCACCATTATAATTATAATCAATCTGGTTGATGATTAACTTACATTGACCACCCTCCCAATATGCACTTAACATTCAGGGAAACAAAATTTCAATGGTGTCAGAAGGGAGACATAAAATGATAAATATTTTTAAATCTCATTCATATGCTTCAGAAAACAAAACTTACAAATGCAACTGCATTATGCTTAGACAAACACACACATTCACACATCTAAAAACACACTATTGACACAGGCATTTGGCCCATATCAATAAGCTGCTTAGGACTAGGAGTTATGGTCCTTAGCTTTTGACACCAGGTGGCATTTCATTTGATGGCAGTGTCCTAGATACGGAAAACTCGCTCTTTCGCTCTGCCTCTCTCTCTATTTCGCCAAAATTAGATTTTGCTTTCTACTTAACAAAAGGAAGTAAAATAAGCCCAGTAGAGCGATCTCACTAAAGCAACCAGAAATGCTCACTACACCATTGCCATTGTGACCCCCACCCCCACTAACCGTGGCATAGCAGTGTGACTTGATGCTGTTGATCCAGAAGCCGGACTCCATCAGGGTGCCTGTGCGCTGCAGCAGCTGTTTGAGCTGGCCCAGGGTGAAGGGGCGCACCAGGTTGATGATGTGGATGATGCGATTCACCGCCTTTCTGGGCGGGGACTGCTCGCGGTTCGTCTTCTCCGGTTCATCCGCCGGTACCAGGGGCTGGCTGAGGCGCCGCATGGGTTTGGGAGCTTCCACCTCTGCATGGGGTACAAAAATTAACATTGATTACGTATGGAGAAGAGAAAAAAAATTGATACAGACTGCAACATCATTAAATAGAACATCATACAAACACATTCATGACAAGTGTAGAATTATGTTATTTTATTGATGAAAAACATAAAACAAAACAAGCGATATTGTGGTACAATTTCCTTTCTGAAACATACAACATAGAGAATAACAAAACAATACTTTCCCTTTTGAGAGAATATACTTTCCGACTCTGGTGTGTTCATACTTGTGTAAAATTTCCCACGGTATTTTCTTTTTCTTTTCGACTTGTGTGACGAATTATCATAAGCCTATGTTCTCTATCTATATGTAGTTTTTTTTTAATTGAAAAACTACAACAAAAAAGGAGTGGAAAAAAGTAAACCCAGACCTGTTTACCCCTAAATCACGAAAAGTGTATTCAGAATTTCAAAAAGATTATTTTTTTCAAAATAGGAATATTCCAAGAAATATCGAGAAACAGAGCAGACAAAGCATATTATCTTTATATAAGAACAAAAATCTGTTTAAAATGACCATTATTTATATCTGACAGGCAGGAGCTGTGCCGGTCGGGGTTCGTCCCTGGTGAGCGCTTCGCAAGCCGGATTGGTCCAGCCTGGATACTACGAAAAAGCCTATGGCCAACTGTAATATACTGTCAATACCACCAGACAGTTTTTAAAAAAATCATTAAGTTCAAACTCTCATTTGCGCTCTCCCAGTTTCTGTCGAGTTTATAGCCTTTATAGGCTCCTTCGACGTACATATCCAGATCCAGAGATATCAATACTTAATTAAAAAGAAAAAAGAGAATGAGAATGATAGATCAACAAAAACGCAATTTACCTCATGGGTAAATGATTAAATCATTATCTCTGCAGTCACCTTACTAGCACTTTCGTTCCTTTTGTATCACAATGTAACTTTCTTTGCGTGTATACATCGTGCTGCCCACCATGAGAAACGTCAATATCTCTGTTACAGTACTTGCAGTGCGCAAATGTCTTCCCCAGTGTGGAAGGCACAATTCCAGGATACCGACTCTACTTTTCTAGGAAATCCTGCTTGGTTTGCTTGTACTTTGAGCAAGAACTACTGTCTCCTTCTGAAGCAGGACGCTTAGACATTTTGAATATTCTTCACATTTCTTAGCACGCACGTGCTCGCTGAGTTGAAAATACAAAATGGCAGCCACCAAACAACGCGAAATCTCGCGAACGAGAACTACAAACTGGTGCTCTTGGCCAATCAGAGACATTGACACACAAAAAGTGTTCCTGGCTATACGCACAGCAGTCAGGAGTCAGTGCGGCATGTTCGTGGAAGCATTATATGCACATTTGAAAAATAATGATAGTCAGGTTTTTTGTTGGCGTATTTTTTTCCAGATGTCGTATTCGTGACAAACAGGTGTACAAAATACGCCCAAATCATATGGGTAAACAGGTCTGTAAACCCAAGAAAACCATCAGAAAAACCAACAACCACCAAACAGTCAGGTACCCACCTTTCACTTTCTTGTCCTTCTCCTTGGCCTTCTCCTTCTGAGGTGGAGGCTCCTTGGCGGGGACATCAAGGTCCAGATCCCTCTTGATCACCTTCAGTTTCTTGGGCTTGGGTTTGCTGGGGGCTTCGTTCTCCTCGTCGGTCTGGGGGGCAGCCTTCTTCTTGCTGCTGGCGCCGCGGGGGGACGGCTCCTCAGTGGCTTCTACACGCCGCGTGTCATCCCCGGGATCCTCGTCCTCTTCTTCATCATCGTCATCATCCCGCATCACCTGGAAGAGACATAACAAGGGGTCAGTTTCTGTGGGAGATCTACGGCAGAGAGATGAAGAACAAGAAAAAAAAAGTCATGAGACCACACACTCAAAGAAACTGAAACAGACAGCAACGTCATTGAATAAAACACCATACAAGCAAATACACAAGTTTAAAGTGATGTTATTTTGTCTTTTGTAAATAAAATAACATCACTTGCATTTGTGTATTTGTTTGTACAAAGAAAGGAGAATAAGAACAGCAACAGAGTAACACACACATACAGGCTGGGGCTTAAAAAGCATATCATTTTACAATGTTCCATCGTGAAATAAAATGTTGACTTTACTTGACAGGCTCAGGAAAGAAAACAGAAGAGAAGGTGATAAGTACATACCATTTAAGGCTAAGACGAAAGGAACTCATTACGCAAACTTTGCCACAGGGAGAAAGTCGATGAAAAACGTTGCATCTCACCACTGTTCGCTTGATCTTGACATCGCGTTTGTCCAGGGGCAGGGGCTGGGGCTGTGGCTGTGGTGGCGATGGTGGTGCTGGTGCTGGCTGCTTCGGCTGCGGCTCCTCAGCGTCCAGAAATATGGCTTCCCCAGCCTCCAGATCCAGCACCGGCTCTGCGGGTAGCTCGATCAGCCCCTGTGTGCACACGACACATTGCGCCGTTTGTATAAATTCCCACTTTCTTTCTGGGTAAGTTTTCTCACTGACTTTTCTTTACACCAACTCGTACAACCATCACACTTCATTCCGCAATCTAAGGCACACATTTTCACTATGTAAAACTAAAAGGAAAATGGAAGAGTAAAAGAAAAAAAAAGCAACAGAAGACGGTTAAAATGTCCAATTTGTGTTTATTACACATACCATTCTCAGGCTCTGTTTAATTGGCTCACGTGTGACTGGCGCTAACCTTGAGAGAGTCTGTGGAGATTTCCAGGGAGGTCTTCCTGGTGCCGGTGTTGCTCTTGCTGGATCCCCATTTCCTCTTGCGCACAGGTTTGTCCTTGGGCCCCTCCTCCTTCTCCTGTTTGGCCCCGCCTTCCTCCGCCCTGCTGCTCTCTGCCTCCTTGCCTGCATTCAAGGGCAGACATATAGCTAGGTTAGAAATACAAGTCTGTCTGTGACCCTATTTTCCTTAATTTTTCTGAGAAACATTATATTTTACGGACGAAAGGCGATGCTTTTTTTCTTCCTCACACCGACTAATATGACTAGCAATATAGCAAGAAAGTTTAATAACAAAATCTGAATTTTGTGTAAAATTGGCGGAGGGAGGGAGAAGAGAGGGGTGGGGGGGGGTGGGTGGGGGTGGGGGTGGGGGGCTTATACAGTTACAGTAAAGTAATCATAGTCCAAAAAATATGCAAGTCACATTGTCTGCTTAAATGAATAAATGAAATCTCTTGCATCCTTTGCTTTGGGATTAATTCAAATCTCACTTCAGTTATGTTTTTTTAATTTTATTACTAATTAAAGTTACACACAGGGGGGGGGGGGGGGGGGGGGGGGGGGGGGTGGGGGGGGGGGGGGGGGGGGGGGGGGGGGGGGGGGGGGGGGGGGGGGGGGGGGGGGGGGGGGGGGGGGGGGGGGGCATAGAAAACACTTTTCTTCATCATTGTTATGTACTGGGAAGGAATTTTTTTTATTTCCTTTCGTCTGTTTTCACCAATCTATAAAAATGATACATTAATCAATAATTTAACTAGAATAATTTGATGGCTTGGAGTCAAAACGGACTATCTTTAGATAGTCCATTGACGTATTGTTGAACTTATTGCGAAAACTAATAACTTTTATGTCAAAAAGATTGCAGAAATATAAAAAGCATAAACCCCATTTTATATTATCTGTAGTCTTTTTTAATACAAGTTTTTAGTTTTTGCAATATCATCAATAAGTTAATGGACTATCTAAAGATAGTCCGTTTTGACTCTAACCCATCGAATTATTTAAAGCACAAAAATAGTGTAAGAACATTAATCAATAATGTGTGATTAAAAAGGTAAAAATTGTTAAACATAACATAAGTAACTTACAATCCACTTCAAACTCACAGCCACACTGTCTTCATTGTATTAACCCTCTTGTGCCTGACACTCTGTGCTCTCTATCACCTCTGAAATCCTAGCCCAAGGGACGTCACTCCGTACAAAAGGGGGGGGTAGCGTCAGAAAAATAATAAAATAAAATATACCCTAGCAGATTTTGTGTTTTTTGTTTGTTTTGAATGTGTTGCCGAGATGTCTGTCTGATTTGCAAAATGAATTTCAAGATGTTATGGGGATGCATGGCTCCACAAAAAAAATCAAAATGCCAGTGTATTCGCAAACTGCATTCACTAGTCATTCACTGCCTACTTTTGCAGACTGGTGAAGCCTAAGACGACTGAAATGGAAATGTAGATCAAAATCATTCACTTACCCTTTCACTTCACGATCTTATAATTCCTATCTTTCACCAAAAAAAAGGAATTTTCATCGCTGTCATCACTCAGTGGATGCAATAACGACTCATCATCCATGATGTAAAAGTCGGGAAAACGCCGATGTCAGTAACACGACTTCAAAAATTTGCATCGATCGAACAAAAACAAGCTCGTTATGAAATAGGTCAGAATACACTCCTTACTCATCACTTCGCGATCTCATAAGTCCCATCTTTCACAAAAATACGACTATTCATCGCTTTCATTAGTCAATGGACGCCATAACTGTTCGTCATCCATATTGGAAAAATCGCGAAAATGCCGAAGTCGGTCACTAATTTTCAAAAATTCATATCTTTCAAACCAATCGGCCTAGAAGCCATTGCAAGCAACAGGACGGAAGTGTAATCTATAGCGAAAGCAAGGCTGAAGCGCTCACGTGACTGCCATGTGATAGAAACAAAATGGAAGCGCCCAAACCGGCCACGTGGAATCCGTATTTTCCCGAACGTTCTCAGCATTTCCGATTCGATTTTTTTCTGAACGTTCGCCACACAAGAGTTAAATATTATTATTGTAAACAAAAAAATTGTAAGAGTGTCAACTCCACCTTTGTTGGTTGACCCAAATCGACGGAATGTTCTAGATTCCACCTGAAACAGACACATGACACAATGAAGCCAACTATTCATTCTACTTGGAAGCTTAATTCATCCTACTACTGTACTAGTACTAGTCTCTGGATTCACAAACCTGCCATGAAATATAAATATGAAAAACAATCATTTTTATTATTTGAAGCATTTTTTTTTTTCAGAAAGGAAAAACTATATGGTATGGTGAGCCTTTCTGCCTGCTCCCACACTCATCCTAAATAAAGAAAAACAGTGTAACAAAGAACCAAGCAGATAGGAGAGAGAGAGAGAGAGAGAGAGAGAGAGAGAGAGAGAGAGAGAGAGAGAGAGAGAGAGAGAGAGAGAGAGAGAGAGAGAGAGAGAGAGAGAGAGAGAGAGAGAGAGAGAGAGAGAGAGAGAGAGAGAGAGAGAAGAGATAACAAAAAAATCAATCAATACAAAAAAATCAATCAATATTAATCAAGACAGGTGGGAAAAACAAAAAACAGACCCATTATATTAATGGGTAACTGACATTAAAAAAACCAATTGTGCTTTAACCCTTTCACCGCCAAAGTCGCATTTTAGCACCACAGTGACTTAAGACCTATGTCATTAAAAGGCATCAAATTGGGGTATATTATCCAAAGACCCTAATGTCTTAGTTTTAGGGAGTAAGGATAGACCTTATTTCATGTCACAGAAGAATCCACAATGCTGCAGATGGATTTTGTTTTCTACCCAGGTAAATTTAATGGGCATTTTTGGCTGAAATATGGCTGGTGGTGAAAGGGTTAAATAAATTTGGAAGAACATTTGAGCCATTAAACTAAAATTACACATGTAAAAAATTCAAAAACAACAAAATGATAACCAAAACCAATAGTGAAAAAAGAAAGTATTGATTTATCACAAGACAAAATTATGTGGACATTTGCATGGATTAATAAAAGCATTAATCAAAATCATTTCAGAAAGTGTTGAATACGAGCATAGGCATTTGCACAAAGTTAATGCAATGGTGTGTGTGTGTGTGTGTGTGAAGTTTGGATTTCATTTTAAACATTTGTTGTTGTTGTCATAACCTGGCTAAAGACTCCAGGGATCATCCCAACAGCCGAAGCACTTGAACACTAATGACTATGGTACAAATGCACCAGCTAGGGTTGAGAGCATTGCTTATGTGACCGTTTTTTACTACCCCACCATGTATGCAGCCACACTCCGACTTTGGAGGAGATTTTAAACATTTTAATTTGTGGATGTGTCAGAAGACTGATTTACTTTTAAACATAAATTTAAATGTGACTGTAAAACACTGAGAGAAGGAAGAGGGAGAGAGATAAGACAGAGAGGGGGAGAGCCTAAGGGAAAGAGATGGGCAGAGGAGAGAAAGAGAGAGAGAGAGAACATGAACTTGAAATGTTTAATGAGGATGCACTGAATAAGCATAACACTTAGACAAGTTAGAGAGAGAGAGAGAGAGAGAGAGAGAGAGAGAGAGAGAGAGAGAGAGAGAGAGAGAGAGAGAGAGAGAGAGAGAGAGAGAGAGAGAGAGAGAGAGAGAGCATAACACTTAGAGTTAGAGAGAGAGAGAGAGAGAGAGAGAGAGAGAGAGAGAGAGAGAGAGAGAGAGAGAGAGAGAGAGAGAGAGAGAGAGAGAGAGAGAGAGAGAGAGAGAGAGAGAGAGAGAGAGAGAGAGAGAGAGAGAGAGAGAGAGAGAGAGAGAGAGAGAGAGAGAGAGAGAGAGAGAGAGAGAGAGAGAGAGAGAGAGAGAGAGAGAGAGAGAGAGAGAGAGAGAGAGAGAGAGAGAGAGAGAGAGAGAGAGAGAGAGAGAGAGAGAGAGAGAGAGAGAGAGAGAGAGAGAGAGAGAGAGAGGAGACGAGACAGAGAAGTAGGGGGGACTGGGAGAGAGAGAGAGAGTCAAAGAGATGGTAAAAATCAACAACAGATAAAAATGATCTAATGTTTTTATGCCTGTGTAGGCAAAGACAGTAAAGTGAGATTCAAAAAAGTATTTGATTAGCCAAGACAAGCAGAAGTGTACCTGAAAGTCACCCCAAAGAAGCTGCAACAAAAAAGGCTGTTAAAGAGCATCAACCTGATCATGAGACCAGACACACGCAAAAAAGAAGAAGACATGAACAGACTTAGAATATGCAACCCTAAAATTAAAAGGATCAAATACCATTCAAACACCCTGAACTGTATGACAAGCTATGGACAGGCAAGAAGCCTGAAGGGGGGGCCCCCGAGGGATGATGAGGGTAGTCAACAGCAACAAGACAACCATCACGCCACTGGTCCGCTCGCACAATCACCACCCCCGACAGCAGCCAACTTGAGCCTTTTGAGAGCAGCAGCTACAGCAACTGGGGTCACAGCGCAAGGCAGTTTCTTTCAGGATCTACTCCATCCAGAGGGAAGTCAACCCCGCTTGGAATCACCTTCAGCCAGCCTATCGTGTGGGTCTTTCTGCTTGAATTGTTCGCAGCTCCCAGACAAGGATGTACTGCTTTGGGCGTTAATACAGCATTTTTCAGCCAAGCCACGTAATTATTAATGTAGCTGATTTGTTGAATAATTTGTGAAACTCTCCAACCACAATTTGTTTGGGTGTGTCACTTTCTGTCACAAAGGAATCATCGACCATACATGCTGCACTAAGTAGTCTCAATGAAAAATAGTTCACTAGTTACAGGGAAACACCAAAGATGACTGCTATCAGTATTACGTCTGATGTCCACATATATATCCACTGAACCTAACACTGCCACACGTTCTACACAGTATGATTCACTGATTGTTTCATGAAGTTTGATACTACAGATGCAGTGACCCCCTCTACAAAGGAAGCCACCAACAGTTCTGTACGTTTTTTTCAGCATCAAGGTCAAGTCCTGATGATTCACTATATAGCCATGGGTACAGAATCTGGATGATGATACTCACACCCCCACAGATAAAATCACATTCCTCTCCATCTTCTTTGCAGAAAGAAGGCACAAAAAAAGTGTCATGCAAAAAACTGTGGGACCTGGTCAAACAGTGGTCATTATGTATTTGTCTCTCGTCTTTGATCTGGCTTATTTTGATCATCAGCAACAGCACTTGGACAGTCTAGAGATCACTCAGCACACAGTACCGGTCAATGATACATCATGACCCTTGGTCACTATGACACTGCAGTGTTCTCAACAGGCACAACAGCAGATAATTGGGAGAAAAAAAAACCCATCCCTATCAGAGAGGACAGCCATTGTTGTCAAAAGTTTCATATGTTCCCTTGTAAACAGGATGTTCTAAAAGTTCACACAGTAAAATCATGATCAATATAAAGCACTAAATCTTGTCTGATGCCTCTCTTACACCCAGAGCACATGGACTCTTTATCAGCACCATTAGACCTCATCTGAGATGGTGTTACGTCAGTTTGTTGGAGAATGTCAGCACCACTACACTTTCTAAACAAACAGGATCTGTAAAGTGTCCTTCAATCGTCGGTATCCTACTAATAGAACCAGTAGATATCAGGAACACCAAAGGCCAACAGTTTGTTTTACACTGGGATAACACATGTGACGGGAGAACACAGTGGTTTGGGTTGCATCACTTGATGTAATTGAGTTCACTTGACAATGTCATGATGGAGCCACTGAAGGTAATACATAACGAAGCAAACAGTTATTTAATCATTGTCGTCACTCTGTTAAGCATAACACCGGTTCTGTAGACAAAATAGACGTGTCTGCTATTTGTAGCTTTTCTGTTCTAAATCACAACACAATTTCCACTGTAACATCTAGCTTGAGAAAGAAGTAACTAAAACAGCATTAATTCACTTGTGTCACAAGCAGTTCTGTTGCTAGTCCTTCCGCAGCTATTGAGAAAAGTGGAGTTTGTAAAGTGTACATTCACTGTGAAGAGTGTTGTAATGCACATAGAGCACTGCCTCTGCTTCAGATGCTGTAGATCACTAGACGTGACACAAAGTGGTGAGGAAGGTAGACCCGCTGTTCTTCACAACCAGTCTCACAGTCTTTGAAAGCCACAGTCACACAGTGTACTGGGAGCAGGATGAAAGGTATCAGTATGGATCAATTCAGTCTGTGGTACTAAAACACCAGGCACAGGCACAGTGAAGAAGGCACATAACCTGACTGAAGACAGCAGTTATCCGTCATAGTAAAAACAGAGAGAAAGGTAATCTTTAAGTGTCCATGCACAGGTCGATTATTGTAGCAGAATGAAGAACAGCACTATCACTCATAATCAGGAAACATGTAAAAGGCACAGCATGAAACTGTATACAGTTTGTGTCTGGGGGTTTTCATAAGTTCCGCTTTTTCTGCAAAGTTCTGTCTCTGCCTCTATCCACCACAGTGATTGTAAAAGGAATCCGTATTCACAGCATTGATAAAACTTGGTAGAGTCAGTCCATGAATGTGGAATAGTGGTAAAGTCGGGGCAAGAGCCCATCCTGATGCAGCCATCAACGGGGAGCAGCAGCAGCGAAGGTGCCAAGGGGACCCAGAGGAAGGATTTGGTCCAGATCATCCGGCGGCAGGGCCCAAGAGCATGTGACGGCGCTCCACTTGCTAACCATGCCATACACCACAGGGACATCATGTAGACACAGACAATACACGCCACCTCACAACATTCACACTTCACTGCATATTTTGACCTTCCCTGCTTTTCTTTTTTGCCCTTCCCTCCCTTTAGAACTCTGCACATCACTTATTTACAACGCATCACACAAAGAAAAAGGAATAGAAAAAGGAACACACACAAGAGGATAAATTCCCCCAAAATCATAATCCCAAAATTTATCTCATCCCTTCTCAGCTTAATCAAGAGTGGCCCACCCTTTTCTGGAGATATTTACCCCCCAAATAAGGCAAGAAGCAGACTGTTTACAAAGACAACAACAGAAAAGTCAGGAAATAAATGAACATTTACCTTCTCTCTGTCAGGTTTATCTACAGGTGGCAGGCTTTTACCACTATCCCCTCTCTCCTCACTCTTCTTCGACAGGCTTTTACCACTATCCCCTCTCTCCTCACTCTTCTTTGACAACCTGTGAACAGACCACGCCACCATGGAAATTAAGCGCATTTCAACTGTTAAAGAAAAATATTTTAACAAAGCACTTTGGTTTCAAATGGCATTAAATACAAGCTATATTTTTTTAAGTTCTGAGAAAGTGAGACTCAAATAGAATCAAAGGCATATAATAATAACTGTTGTGGAGTGTTGCTAAAAAAAAAAAGTCAACAAGGGCATCGCCGAGCGGCAGCAACGCATTGTGACAATGCAAACCGGCCAGAGTTATGTCCTTTCCCCCAATAAAAACACCACTTTCCACCCTTACAGAACGCATAAAATACATAGCCCAAAATTTGAAGCGATTCTGTTCACTAGTTCACGAGATACAGCTGAACTTTTATACAAACTTCCTTGCACCATGGTACACCACCACACAAAATTTGAAGCGATTCTGTTCACTAGTTCACGAAATAAAGCTGGGGGGAAATTACATAGCCCAAAGAAGGACATTTCGGTTTTCATGGTCAAACTTCAATGTCAAGGTCAGCACGGTGTTGATTAACGAAAGGAAGCTTCCTTTTCAAGCTGTCTACCCTTCTGCCAATTTTAATCAAAGCCCAAACAGTAGTTTTTAAGATAATCGATACACAGACACACACACACACAAACCAATCGCAAAACCCCGGCCTCTGGCCAGGTAATAATTTCTCTATATTTTTCTTAGTTCTGAATCTTTGGACAATCACACAACCACAATAATTACTTTGAATCTAGTTTGATTAGTTTTCATTTCTTGGTCTTCACAATCCTACCTTGATCTTTTGGGTTCCGGATCCTTAGTGTCTGGATCCTGACGTCTAGGCATCTTTTCTTCTTTCTTGGACTGCTTATCATCATCCTCTGATACATCAATGATTTCCTGAGCCTGCAAAACCCACATTAATCATCATCATGAATGTAAAACATGTGGAGATATAATATCAAAACTGCATACGATTATTTTAGTATTAACTTACCTTGGAAACAATGAAAGTTTCTTGAACAGTGTCAAGAAGTACTGTATCTCCAAAACAGTGTCAAGAAGTACTTTATTTCCAAAACCTTTAAGAGTGTGTCCATTATGTTTCTTTGCAAAATGTCTATTTCTGGTCTATGCTAATATTTAATTATTCTAATGAGACAGTAACATGGCCTTATAAGGCTTATTACTTCTGTTATTAAATCTAGAATTTTTCAATTAATTTTTCGCCTGATTTGTTCTATTCAAAAGCTACTTGTTCTGGACAACATGCTCACTTTCCAAACACAATCAGTACAGAAAAAGTACTGTGAAAAGTCTACCTGAAATCATAGTGAAAAAGGCTGTGAAGCTGTAACAAAAATTAACACCTTGAAAAAAAAGCCAAAATTAGGTCTTAAAAGGGAGGGGTCTTAATAGGGAGGTAGTTACTCAGTAGTCCGGATATGAAGGGGGTGGGGGTAAATCAGTGAAAAATCTTTGGTGCACATCTTAGAGGGAGTCTTAATAGAGGAGGTCTTATTGGGGAGGTTCCACTGTATACACTGTGCTGGATTAAAATTAAATGTTGAGGATTATTTTTTATGGGAATTATATTTACATAAATTATAAACTAATAAATTCAAATGCAACAGCACAGTTACTGAGTTAGTGTTAAAACAACACCAAAATACTGCTGCAAGCTCTTACCTTTTCCTGTCGAACAGCTGCTGACCGATCAGGTGAACGGGACCGCTTCTTCTGAACGACACGTTTCACCGAGCCTTGCATCTTATGATGTTTCCTTTCATCTTCAGACTCTGAAGAGCTGGATGATGATGGTCGTGATCTAGACCTCGAACTGGACTTGGATCTCGATGACTTGCTGCTTTTGGATGAAGAACGAGAGCGGGATCTTGAATCTGAGCTGGAAGAAGACTGATCTTTTCTGCCTCCCTTCTTCCACCGTTTCTCCATTGACCTTGACCTGGACCTGGATGGGGACCTGTCAGGGTAGTCTTTACTTTCAGAACTTAACTTTGTCTTGTCACTGTCTGTCTGTCCTTTTGCCAATGTCTGGGATATGTCTTTCCCTTGGTTACTGTCTTTGTCAGTCAAGTCTTCTTGGTCTTTGGGAGTTTCCTTTTTGTCTTGGTCATTCCCTTCCCCTCTGTCGTCTTTCTTTATGTCTTTGCCCACTACTTTGGTACTGTCTTTGTCTACTCTGTCTTGTTTGTCTCCCTCTTTGAGAGTATTCTTGTCTTTGGACTTTATTTTGTCGTCTTCCTGAACGTCTACATTACCTGTACTGGTCTCCACGGAATCTTTACTTTTCTCCACGTCCTTCTGGGGTTTGTCAGAGGGTGTGGGGGAATGTCGGTCAGCTAACGGTCTGTCTCCTAATCTAGGTTTGTCATTCTTACTCTGGGTATCCTCTTTCCCTTCTTTCTTTTCCCCCTCTGTCAGTCCTGGCTGCTCAGCTTGTTCCCCTCCCTGCTCATCTGTCTCCTTTGTCTCCTCTGCAGTTTTGTCCTGTCTGACGGGAGCCTCTTCTCGAGATCTGCTTCTCCATGATCGCCGGGCTGGTTTGCTGGTCGTCTCTGTAGGTTTGGAATCATCAGCTTTTGATTTTTTGTCTTCTGCTGCCTCAGATGCTTTTGTCTGTCCGGGTGTAGGTTGATTTTGCTGCTGTTTGTCCTCTTCACCCGTTTCAGAAGTGGACAGAGTCTGGTGTTGTGTATCTGGCAGTTTCTGTGATTTCTCCTCCTTTCTGCCAGACTCCTGTTGACTAGGAACTAAGTCTGTACCCTCCGTTTTCTCTGCAGCACTTTCCTTATCGTTTTTGCCAACGTTATCATGACTAGAGCTGGTTTTGGTGGTGGTGACTTCGCTAACTGCAGACTCTGAGCGATCGTCAGTGGGCTTGGATCCAGAGGGAGCTTCACCAGGCTTGGATCCTGAATGAGACCGTCGCCATCTAGAACTTCTGGCAGGTTTCTGCTCTGCAGCTGCTGGTCTGGCCTCGGCTTCTTCTTCTTTTGATTGTTTCCCACAGTCTTTGGTTTCCTTGTCATCTTCTGCGGACTCTTTTGCCACATCTTTGACTTTCTTGCCATCTACTTTGGACTCCCTTTCCTCTTTGGTTTCACCACTGTTTCGTCTGGCTTCCTTTTTGCCATCTTCAGTTTCCTTGCTGTCTCTGGTTTCCTTCATGATGTCTTTACCATTTTCTTTGGACTCTTTCCTATTTTCACCCTTGCTTTCCTTGTGCTCCTCTCCAGATTCTTTTACAGCACCACCGCTGGTTTTCTTGCTGTCTTCTTTGGGTTCACTCAGGTTGTCAGCTTCTTCCTTGCCATCTTTTTTAGAGTCCTCCCTGGTCTTGGGTTCCTTTCCAGAACTTGACCTTCTGGGGCTGTGACCAGCTGGGGATTCGGCATGGACTGACTCTTCTTCAACCTGTTCCTCCTGTTCAGAGCTTCTGAAGCTTCTGGACCTGGTGCGGGAAGACTTCTCTTCAGACAGGGGCAAGGCTTGAGCTGCGCCCGCGTCCCGGCTGATCTTGGCCGATCTTCGGCTGCTCCTCCGACTGGTTGGTGAAGGGTCCGGACTGAAAAAGGATAAAACAAATTTTTTTAAATACTATAAAGTAAAAAATCTAGTCAGCAACACTGAGCCAATAACACATGATCAAAGCAAAAGACAGACAGTTTTATGTTCCCTTTTCATGAAGAAATTATTAGCTTGGGAAAAATGTAGTTCATTTTCCAATGAGTTTTACTTTTAGACTGATTTTTGTCTTTGAGTGGCAAAATCAGTTGAGTTTAACCCTTTCACTGCCAATGTTGCATTTATGCACCACAATGGTTTAACACCCATGTTACTAAAAGGCACCAAATCTGGACCTGTTATCACAAGACCCCATTTTCATAATTTCGAGAGGTAAGGATAGGCCTAATGTTGGAATTCACAATATTGCAGATACATTTTTTTTCTCCACCCAGTTAACTATAATGGTATTTTTTTGTTGAAAAATGGCTGGCGGCGAAAGGGTTAAAACGGCAAGTCAATCTAACCTAATTTTGAGCAGCAAGTTAATCTAACCTCGATACTGCATGCACTGAGAGAAGAGGTGCCAGTAAGGTAAGGACTCTGCTTGTTTTTGTTACAAAAGTAATGACACAACAGGTATTGTTGACAAGACATCAAGGATCTATAATTCCGAGTTTTCAAAATTAGTTCAGTAGCTTAGGCTGAAACAAAAATGTGTTAATACATATAGACAGAGCATATTCCAATTCTTATAAACCAGGGACATAAAAATGCCTATAATTTTATCACAAAGTTATAGATGGTTCACTGTTTGATCTGAGGCGCCTTGCAGCAAAAACAAAGACCCTGGGGAGGCTAATAGTAATACTATAAGCTCTCTTTGCTGATGAATGCCCTGATGGCCCACAAGGAGAACTACTACAGACAATAGTCAACAAGTTCATTGAGGCATCCAAGGTGTTCGGCCTAACCATCAGCCTAGGGAAAACAGAAGTCCTTCTCCAGCCCGCCCCAAACAGTGCTCCCCAGCAGCCAAGCATTTCCATTGAAGGCATGGAGCTGAAAAATGTTGATGTCTTAAAATATTTGGGCAGCACTATCTAATCTCCAACGATAGCTCTCTGGACAAAGAGATTGCAGCCAGAATCCAGAAAGCCCGCCAGGCACTCGGCAGACTCCTCACCAAAGTCTTGCAGCACAAAAAGTTCGCCTCTCAACCAAACTGAAGGCATGAGCAATTCCACCAGTGCTCAATCATGCGGATACAGTGGCAGGACCGCATTACCAACCAAGGTCTTTAACAGAGCCAGCATGACAAGCATCAAAGCGAAAATCGTCCAAACTCAGCTTAATTGGACTGGCACGTCATCCGCATGGAGGAGTCCAGGATCCCTCGTCAGCTTCTCTACAGTGAGCTGACACAAGGCAGCTGCAAGCAGGGTTGCCCCAAGAAGAGATACAAGACTGATCTCAAAGTCAATCTCAAGTGGGCTGGGCTCCAGCCAGGGCTCCCCATTTTGTTTGACCATAGAGGGTATTTTCACCCCCAGGAAGCAGCTATAGAGGGTCTCTTCACCCCCAGGGTGAACTTATAGAGGGTGAAAAATCAAAACAAAATAAGCATAGACATGTGGGTACTGTCAAAAAAATGTAAAGTATTGTATGCACAGGCAGTATGAAGCATTACATGCCTGGCATTTCCGACACACAAATGTTACCAACACAGTCACACACAGCCACACAGTGACACTCACACACATCATTCAAGAATCAAGAACTTTAATCCTTTGCCCTCTTTTGAGGCATTGAGGATGAAACAACAAAATTATAAAATTTCAAGCAAGGCATGACAATTTATGTTGAACATTCAATAGCACACACACTTTAATTCTCTCTCTCTCTCTGTCTTTCGCCTTACTCTTGGTCCCACAACCCTTCACACACCAACCTGTATTTATATGTCTACAGAGAAAGAGAAAGAGAGAGAGAGAGAGAGGTGGGGGAGGGGGGCGGAGGGTAAGAAGAGAGGATAGAGCTCATAAGAGATAGGGGGGAGTGGGGAAAGGGAAGGGGGGGAGGGGGGGGGGGGGCAAGCAAGCAGACACAGACAAACTTCTTGATAGGACTGCAGACAGAAAGGTAATTAAGAGGAGTGGGGAAGTAAAAGGGAAGGGGACTGTATAATGATGGGTACATGGCAGGGGTGGTAGACTCTGGGGATGTGTCAAAGGTCATTGAACTTGTAACCAGTCTAGAATGATCAAGTACTATCATGACCTGACCTTCACCTTGTGCTAATGCCTCTGAAGTGTTTCAAAAAGTGATGGAGGTGGGGGTTTTCCTAACCCAATGCTTGTCCTGTCTATTTATGGAAGACAGGACCGGGGTTATGTGAGCCAATGGAGGGGGTGGGGGGGGGTGGGGAGAGAGAGAGAGAGAGAAAGAAAGAGTGAAATGGGAGATGGGCGAACGCACTCGGCAGATTTATAGTGCTGCGTCTGTCACGCACATTTGACGCACAGAATGGGGAGCCCTGCCAGCCTCATCAGCTTGAAGTTGCACCCAACAGAACCAGCTGGGGTGCCCTGACCAGGAAAGCAGTGAAGTTTCGAAGATCGTCGGCAGCGCCTGGCAATAGCACAGAATCAGCATCACAGAGCTGCACCTGTCCCTGTCATAGCTGGTGTTCCATGTTCCATCTGCAATCGCATGTGCACTTCTGAGTTTGGTCTCGAAAGCCACATGCGCACCCATCGATGAAGGCGCAGCAAGAATTATTTAGAATGTCATCCTCGGACCCGAGGGACAACCGTGATGCGTCAAAATCATTTCCTTTCAAACACTTTTGTACTGGATCAGTGCTTCATACAAGTTACGACTAAGCAGCATGACCATTCCCTTGTACTAGTTGTTCCTCACTCGTGTACAAACTTTTTATTTTTTTATTTTTTGCTGTCCCATCTTCTATAACTTACAGTTACAGTGGCGTTGCTCCCATGCCGCTAATTCCGAGTCCCAACTCGCAGCTACACCCTGGTTTGTCAGGTTGCAGAACCCAAAATCAGCAGCCCAAGAGGAGCTATAGTATGCTGGGCCTTCAGGAGGCAACCACCAAAGGAGACACTGCACTGCTGCCCAGTCACTTTGGTGGAGTTCAGTGGAGCCTGTTCAAAGCTAACATATGCTGAACACCATGTCTTAGTAGCAGAGCCAGCGTGAGATCCTCTCTGAGGGCGCCACCACATTCATTCTTCGACAACTGATCATGATGTACAAACTTACCTTGATGATCCTGATCTGTGCCTGTGCCTGGAGACAGTCTCCTCTGGAGATGGAGAGCGTCTGTGTCTGGATCTCTTACGCTCCGCATGCTTTGTCTCGGCATCGCCCTTCACCGACACCACCTCCGCTTCTTTTATTTTGGACGCTTCTGTCAAAAAATGATTGCACAGTTAAACTTCACAGTGATCAAAACCATGAGGAGATTCACTCATGACTATGAAAATAGTCAAAATGGACCTGAGGATTAATTCACCTCATTAGATTCAAAAAAAAATTCCTTTAGCAAAAAAAATACCAGTAAGCACACTTTTTTACGACACTGACAACAAAATCTTTAAAAGTTCAAGAAAATAAACGCCCAAGTTTAACTGGTGGGTATACTTTGGAATTCATTCATCCTTTAAGAACACACTCAATCATGGACTTTCTTTTAACCCTTTCACCGCCATCCATCTTTGAGCCAAACATTTTCATTAAAGCTACTTGGCTACAGAAAAGATTTTGTTTGTAATATTGTGGGATTTCTCTGTGACACATTTAGAATGGGGCCAATCCTTACTACCCAAATTTAGGAACACAATATTATCATTGAACAACAGACCCTGATTTCAAGAGTTTTTATGACATGGTTGTTAAATCATTGTGGTGCAAAAATGTGACATTGGCGGTGAAAGGGTTAAACTTAAAGTAAGTGTGAATTTAAAAACTCTACAGAGGAAAAGAAAAGTAAACAGGTTATCTAAAGGGAAAAACAACACAGAGCAATCTACAGGGTGACTAACAAAAGAAAAAAAGCAACACTCAAAACCAGTAACATAATTTTTAATATTATCATCAAACTATCATATTGGGTTTTTTCTTCTAATTTTATGAAAATTGAATCAATGCGTTATGAATGGTTACAATAGTTATGTTTTTCCAAAATGCTTTCAAGTGCTCCATAAAATAGGACATGATAGGACATTTTCAGTTTTAATAGGACTATGTCCTGTGACCTGGGCCTCGGAACATCATTGGGTATGGGTGCTCCTGGGAAATTTCAAAAATCCTGCAAGGCAGGGGTCGCCCAGTTATCAACTTGACTTAAACAATCCTAAAAATATAAAGTTCCTTGCAAAGGCATGTAAATATTAATCTGTATTCATTTATTTTATATTCTAAAATGCGAGAAACCGACAAAACGCTTATAAATAGGAAATTTGTTGCTTCTCAAATTCTCATAATCCGGCGATGCCGGCTCCAGGCAATAAAAAAAATCCTGCATTTCAGAACATCCTGAAAGCAGGAGCATCCATGTATATGGGTAAAAGAACAGCAAGTGGAGAGAATCAACCGAAGACATGTCTGCCCCTCGGTGATACTTGTTTGAGTTAGCAATTAAATGCCACCTGGGACTATATTCAGTTCACATTCAGTGGCTAAATTACTGTGTTATGCCACTGCTGCAATGCTAAGTTACAGATTAGATTTTTATTCATCAAATGCATTGTCATATTTCAAATTCATATACAGAGAACTGATAACTCCAAAACACTGGATAACTCAAAATAATTTTTGTTGAAGTATTGGCTGTCTCAAAATAAAATTTAAATCCCTTCAATTTTGACTTAAGCGATTTTTACTGTATTTAAAATTTAACCCTTTCACTAGTTTGTTTCAGTTTCACCGCCAGCCATTTTTCAGCCAAAAATTGCCATTAAATTTACCTGGGTAAATTATATATAAATATATATAAAATTTTGATAAAAACTTTTTTGTCCAAATGTCTTTTTAATCGAACATTAGAATCAAGACCAGTTACAAGAACTTGGAATCTTGATCTATGTTCTAAAAAACATACGAGTGCTAGTTTGGTTTTTCCTCCTTTTTTAAGGGAGGCAGACGACGACAGCTGTTTCGATCCTGTGAGGATATATATATATATATATTATTCAAATTTTGCTAAACACACCTTTTAGACAGAATACCTCCATTAATTGCATAGTTGGCTTCTTCAAAAAACAAAACAAATAAAAACAAAAATCAAAATACCCAGCCAGTGATCAGCTAAAGCAGATGTAAAAGGAAAAAAAAAAGAAATACAAGCTAAATAGCTCATTAATTACGACCGGCACTTTAGCCTGCAGGCTATTTCACCGGTCACCTACAACATAGCCTGTAGGCTAAATCATTGTGACCGACAACGTAGCCTATTTATGTTTTTTTATCAGACTGACAACGTAGCCTATTCGTGTTTTTTGGACCAATCAGACAAGAACTTGTAATATTTTTCTGCAAATGTTTTATAAAGTCGTTTCTTAGACCCTTTTGCCACTAGCCTGTCTAATGAAACTCCACCCAGTGTTAAGTTTCCATTCTCTGTAGACTCTAGCCTCAATTATTTCGGGAGGGAAAAAAAGATTCTTATTAACTAAAAACAAAATTGTACTTCACACACACACAACTCAATTTCGTTTAATTATTTAAATCAAGAATGTTTGCCCCCCCCCCCCCCCCCCCCCCCCATCTTCTATATTTGAGTCTGCATAAAAATCATTGTGTATGCAATGAATTTTACAAAAATGGATCAGTAGTATAACACGACTGCTAAGTAGCCATCGGTTTTTACGCCGATTATCAAAAACGAATGAAGTCAATATGTAGAGGGCAAAAGGCCATAAAAAGCCTACAGAGCCTTATTTCATATCATATCATATCATATCATCATGATATTATCATGACGGGTGGTAACTGTCGTCTGCGCAACACTAGAAATGAGTAGAACCGTAGCTGGCGTAGCATAGAACACGTGAAAAACACGACAATCTCAACCAGCCATTACCTCTTACAGCAAAAGATTTACCCTATTCCGTATTCAAAGAATATGTTGAGTTCTATAGCATTACACACACGAATTACCCCCATGTCACAGATTCTACACGTACTTTTTTCATCCTTTGATGCGTGCCGGCTTTTTCGACTCTTCGCCATTTCGCTATCCTCACTTTCAATGGCAGGTGCGTTTGTAACGGCCTTCACCTTCTCCTTTGACGTCACTTCCTCTTCAGCAGCAGACGGCTGAGAGTCATCTGCCGACTCAGCTGCCGACAGCCGAATTTGTTCTTCTGTTCACGAACACAAATGAATTAGAGGTAAGTCCGTGGATGTGTGCAAGAACAATGGCCTACCCATCATCGCTACAAGCAAATGTTTTAAATTATTGCTTTTGTTTCGGTTCTTTACCACTGTTGACTGTGAGCGACAGAGTGTGCGTGTTGTGTTGACAGTGGGTCGACCGTCAAGTCACTCGGGCTGACTCGGCCTGCGTCAGTGTGGAGCGTCCAGTTAGTCTGTTGACAGTCATTCACTTAGTGTCTCCTACCGTACAATGACTGGTACTGAGTGATAGGATGTTAACTTAGCATAGCATTAGCATAGCTTGGCACTTCTATTATACTGTTTCAAATTCAAGTCTTCAATATTTCTTAGTCACGCCGTCTCAGTAGACATTCTAGTGACGAGGTTGCGCAATGCAAAAAAATAAAATAACTAGAAAACTATCTTTGGGCACAGTGTGTGTGAGGGAGGGGAAAAAAAGCGTGTGTATATGTTGTGAGGGGGGTGGGCCATAGACCTTCTTTACATCAGGCAGCCAACTTCATCAGACTGAAGATTCTGCTGCACTTTGGGGGGTAGTAAGAAGACAAGAAATTAGAAAGCTGAGGAGATAGAAGTAGCCTAATGGAAAGAAAAGTAAACATAGAATAAAACCTAGTGTGGATCTGTTTAAAAAAAAGAGAGAAGAAAAGTGGACCATAGCCTTTATTTCACAGTATCTGGGCAAGACCAATCCGGCTACCGTAGCGGTCCCTGGGGGTGAACCCTGACCGGCACAGCTCCTGCCTTTCATTTACAACTACTTTGATCTATGGCCCACACATATACACACACACACACACACACGCCTCTTTTGAATGCCTCCAATGACTGATGGTGCGGGGGAAGAATGTGGATTGTCTCATGTCTGTGCTGTGTTCAGTATCCAGGCAAGACCAATTCGGCTACCGTAGCGGTCCCCGGGGCCAAACCCCAACCGGCACAGCTCCTGCCCTTCATTTACCGCTACTTTGATCTATGGCCCCCTACTCAGAGATTAGAATGACAAGTTGTTGAGCTCCTCGAAAGATACCAAGGAGGGAGCCTCAGCTGCTGCAGCTGGAAGAGAGATCCATACTGGAATAGTTCTGGGGAAGAAACTGTATTTGAAAGTGTTTGTTTTTGTTGTGATTTGTCTGAATTTTAAGGAATGATTTGATCTGGTGCGGGTGTTGCCAGGGAGAAGAAACTGATCTGCTTTGATGTCTACGAGGCCATTTACAACCTTGTACAGCATGGTGGTCTGGTGTTTAGTTGTTCTTGCTTCAAGAGATTTGCTTCAAGAGATTCCCATTTGAGCTTGGAGAGCATGGCTGTGACACTACTGGTGGTATCATAGCAGTTGTTGACGTATCTAGCCGCTCTTCTCAGTACAGTCTTGATCTCCTTTATATATTCTGTGGTGTGGGGGTTCCAGACTGATGAACAATAATCTAAATGAGGGCGCACTATGGTGTTGTATGTGTTGGTTTTGGTAATTTGATTTGCTGTCTTCAAATTTCTTCGCAGGAACCCTACCATGCTATTTGCTTTTTTCGTAATCCTGTTGATCAATATGGGTTTTCCAGGTCAGGTCGTTGCTGATATCCACTCCTAGGTATTTAGTGCATGTTGTTAGCTATAGGCAGTGGCCCTTCAGGTAGTATTTGAAGGTGAATGGTTTGCGGGATCTGGAGCATGTCACGGTGTTACATTTTTGGGGGTGAAATTCCATGCCCCAATGTTTTTCCCATGTGGATTAGGTGTTAAGATCCTGTTGGAGTATTTTGCAGTCATCTGCATTGTAGATTTGTCTGTAAACAATGCAATCATCAGCAAATAATCGTGCTTTGGATTTGAGTTGGTCCGGAAGATCATTGATGAACAGGAGGAATAGTAGTGGGCCAAGGACTGTGCCCTGGGGAACTCCGCTAACCACTGCCGCTGTCTGATTTGGTTCCATCAACTAGGACTTGCTGGGTTCAGTTCGACAGGAAGGATTTTATCCATTCGAACGTAGATCCTTGGACCCCATAATGGTAGATCTTGCGGAGGAGGCGTTCGTGAGGTACCTTATTGAAGGATTAGTCGAAAGGGCCACTTTTGTGGCAATTTATCGACAGCCTTTGGCCTGCCATGTAGTTTATTTTTGGTTTCATTGTCTCTCCTTCAGAGGTAGCGAGGCCCAGCTGTTCTACTATACCTGACCTGACCTGACCTTGTAATTTGTATTGAGTGTGCAGCATTTGATAAAGCATCTTATATAGCCTCCAGGTAACTTCATATTTAAGTTTGTTTTGAAGAGATACTCTTCCCAGTAATTATCTAAATAATAATTATTTTTAAAGCTGTTGATTGTCACAGTGGTGACGACAGTGGTGGGTACTGAGTTCAAAGAATGAATAATCCTGTTTTTCTTCTTCTTTCACAAAACATCATCCGTCACTGTGCTGACAATTCATATACATGTGTAAAACAAGGGGTTTCCGGTGTATTATAACATTGATACGGTGGGAAGGGGTAGCTACCTAGATGTTCAGCTCAAAGGGGGGGAAGGGGTAGGGGGTGTTGAGGAGCTGGTGGTAGGGGCAATTGGGAAGCTGGAAACGGGGAAGAGGGTCAGGGGAGGGAAGGAGGGGATTCAGATCTGGGTCTTGAAGATTTCCACCAAGGCTGATGAAATTGCCTCAGGTGGAAGGCTGTTCCAATTCCATTCTCCCACTGTTCTAGCACAGAACTTCCTGGTCTTCGTTGCATGAAGCGAGATTGCCTCGTCTGTGACTGGGTGGATGAGGGATTGGCCTGTGCTAAGTATTGATGGCCACCTCTCCATGGTGGTACTTGAAGAAGGTGGTAAGCCTTGCCGATCGTCGCCTGTCTTAAAGTGAAGGCCAGTGCAGCTCGGTCATCATGTTGTCCATGCTTGATGTTTGACTGTGGCAGTTTATGACCCATTGAGCTGCACGGCATTGGATCTTCTCCAGCTTGCCGATGTTCTTGGCAGTGTGCAGGTCCCAGACAGGTGCAGCATACTCAAGCATGGGTCTTACTAATGCAAAATGAAGGATGAACAATATCCACAACTGAATACCATCACCATCACCGAGGAAGGTGTCAGACACTTGCTGATGAACCTGGACCCTTACAAAGCCAGTGGGCCTGATGGTATAAGCTCCCGAGTGCTGAAGGAACTCGCTGATGAAGTGGCTCCCATACTTACCACCATCTTTCAGTCGTTTCTCACCACTGGTCAAGTCCCAGCAGACTGGAGATGTGCTCACATCACACCAGTGTTCAAGAAAGGTGAACACTATGATCCAGCTAACTACAGGCCTGTTTCCCTGTTCTGTATCTCGTGCAAATTGCTAGAGCACATCATTGTCAGCTCTGTGATGGATCACTTAGAGAGAAATAACATCCTCTGTGACCAGCAGCACGGATTCAGGAAGAACCGGTCCTGTGAGACTCAGCTCCTAGAACTTGTCAGCGAACTGGTGGACAGCATGGAAGAGGGCAAACAAACAGACATCTTTGTCATGGATTTTGCCAAGGCGTTTGACAAGGTGAATCACAGCCTTCTCCTGCACAAACTCCACCACTATGGCATTAACAAGAACTTTCTGACAGATAGACTCCAGGCAGTTGTAATCAAGGGAGCCCGATCGTAATACACTTGCGTAAAATCCGGTGTCCCCCAAGGATCGGTGCTTGGACCCTGTCTCTTCCTCGCTTACATAAATGACCTGTCTGAGCAAGTGACCTCACCAACACGACCGTTTGCGGACGACACAGC